>JAULKM010056558.1:0-12508 GCA_032355605.1 Rubia tinctorum
TTGTTCCCACTACTACAAATAAGAGTTATTGTAACACTTTCCTTGCATCACTTATTTAAAATGTTACAATGAATTATAAAGTGTTACTTAATTAAACTTTTGAAAAGTGTTACATAAATTTTAAAAAGTGTTACATTAGATCTAATATAACATCGCCTAAGGTAATATTTGTAAAATTGTTACAATTGGTTCAAAGTGTTACAATAGCACCTAAATAACTACAAGTATTATCTTAGGTGATGTTACATTAGACCTAACATAACACTTTTTAAAATTTAGGTAACACTTTTCAATATTTATGTAGCACATTTCAAAATTTTAAGTAACACTTTAAAACCTATTATAACATTTTAAATAAGTGTTGTAAGAAAATGGTTACATTAGCGTTAGGTTGTAGTAGTGTCTTGATATCACTGTTGAAAATATTCTTTTGAATATTCATTATACTTCATTCGAAATGTTCTCGTTTGAACCTTAAACAAACATACTGTTAAAGGGGAGTTAATGGAATGAAAATTATGGAATGAGCATTAATCATCGAGAAGAAATCAAGTGGAGTAAAAATGAAGCTGTAATTAATTTTTAAAAAAAGTAGAGTAGCACTTAATTATGAGGAGAATAATGAAATTAGGCAACGCTTATGCTTTACGTAAATAAAACGTTAGGGAAACATGATGGAGATCTAATAATCCAAAATGAACCGATTTTTGAAGAAACTCCACGTCCTCTTCGTGTTTATATCTTTTCGGAAAAGCTCGACATTTAGCAAATGCTGAAAGTTGAGGCAGTTGGTATTATAAACAATAAACTCTTTTAATGGTTCTGGTTCTAAACATAGTGTACTTCTATTCTTTTTAAATCAACTCATTCAGATAACTTATTTTTATTTTTATATTTTGTGATCTAATGTCTGATATGTCTCTCACTATCCATGTAAGTGTAAAGTATGTTTGGTATAGTTTATGCTTAACATCTTAGATAATGCTCCTTTCATCTTATTTAGTCTAGTTTTGATCGATTCAATTCAATTGAATTACTTTTAGTGAGTTTTAGTTCAGATAAATTTAATCAATTTTAGCTTAATCAATTTTTTTATTCTATTATATTTAATTTTTTAAATTTAGTTTAACTCAATTCAGTTCAAATCAAACGGAAAAGAATATTGCCTCCAATACAAGTGATCATATCAGAAATAAAATGTCAGAAGAGCTCAAAATGCATCATGCATTTTTTAATTAATAAATTAAATTGCATGACACACATGCATTATCATGCATATACCATATGTTAGAAAAAGAAATTTCGTCATGGTGCCATGGACTAAATTCTGTCCCAAATTATAAGATCACGCGTCATTCCTATTTAGTATCAATTTATAATTTCAAATAAATGTCAGGTGACCTATATTTCCAATTTTCGAGCAGTAACTAAATTCATAAAATATAATAGGCGCAAATGCAATGGATGGGCGAATTTATAGGTGACGGAGTTGAATTGAACATGTAATCATGGAGTTACGATCGAGGGAGGATATGTATGAATATTACACTTCCAAACGATACATCATTTTCAGACTCAATATGCACACTCTGTCAAACTGTGACCATTAACAAACTCGCATCCCTCTCTGTTTCTGTCTTCTTCTTCACATTTGCCTAATTCTTCATTTTCATGTGGAAATCTAAAAGGTAAAACTCAAAAAAAAGAACAAAAAAAAGTTTGGAGTGATCAAGAGATATATAGCTGGTGACTGTGACTGTGACTGTGACTGTGAGTTGAAATTGATGTATCAGCTTCTCAGAACTGAGAAGAAACATGTACATAATCCACAGGCTGTTAAAAATACATGACACCATGTGATATAATTCTTACAATATACACCAATTTCTTCCCCTTTTTAGATTGCTTTCTAGGATTTTCTGCCTCAAAAGTTTGTTTGCTGTTTGGTTACACGTAAGATGTGGACTCATTTTGGACATGAGGTGTTTTTTTTGTTTTTAAA
The DNA here is from genome assembly GCA_032355605.1 of Rubia tinctorum. Classification (NCBI taxonomy): domain Eukaryota; kingdom Viridiplantae; phylum Streptophyta; class Magnoliopsida; order Gentianales; family Rubiaceae; genus Rubia; species Rubia tinctorum. The sequence continues at coordinate 2,003 of JAULKM010056558.1, forward strand.
ATAATCATTCAAAGAAAAAATGCCCAACAACGATTACAATAAGTGAAATTGACATCCAACTTAACTATGCTCCAACAACAATTAATCTATTGCAAGGATATATAAATTATGTGTCAACCAAACTGATCGTCTGTACTATTACTGATTAGAGATACGACTGTAATATCGCCCTCGAGGATATTTGAGAGAATGTAAAACTCACGAATGTTGGAGTTGTCTACACTCATATTTATATGTGAGTACAAAATAAGGGCTACAAGTACAATTGTATATGGAATGGGATATTACAAAGCCAATCTAAAAATGATTCTTTCCTTATCCTTATGTTCTAATTGGCTCTCTTATGTAAAATTATATTCTGAGCAAGAAAGGATGCACTCTTGTTATCACAGAGCAATACAAGTGGCACGAAAATCGACACATGTAAGTCCTTGAGAAGATCCATCAACCAAGCTAGACCCGCTGCAATATTGGCCATAGTATGACACTCTGACTCCGAACTAGAAAGAGACATTGTAGGTTGCTTCTTAGCAACTCCAGAAAACCAGATTGCCCCCAAGGAATATGGAGTAACCATATATGAACCTCCGAGTCTCTACACAACGAGACTAATCGGCATCAGAATAGCCCCGTACTGGAAGAGCAGATGGATTCCGCAAAAGACCAGAAAAGTGCCACGAACATAGTGCACGCTTCAGGTATCGTGCGTGTGAGATGCACGCACCCTGGTGTGGTTTTCATGATTTTATGAGCCGACATTCTTCTTCGCAGCAACTGCAATGAGCTTTTCTTTGCCAGAGCAGAGCTGACCCTGTACCGACGATCAGAGAGTACTGAAACTGCAAGGAGTCTCGTTTGCGGAGAACAAAGCGTGGAGAACACGAGCTCGACACCGGAAAACAAAAATGATCGACGGAGAGAGAACAATGGTGGCAAGAAGCTAGAACTGAGGATGGTGTGGATCGGAGCTGAAGTTGAGTGGCGAGCAGATTGTGGAGCTGGAGATCGTTTGGAGATGATTAGATCAACGACAAGGACGTTTGGCGGCGGTTGCATATTTGATGTCTAATTTTTTATTTCCTTCCTTTTTTATTTTTTATTTTTGATTTTTTTCAAAAATAAAAATGTGGATATGAAGGTACGAACTAATATCCCCCTCTGATACCAACTGATATGAATCTCCTTGCAATACTCCGAATTGCGGAATTTTGAGAAGCACCCAATACCAAAAGATCGGTAGCACTGCCTTTCAATCGAAGGCAACACAAATGAATTTCCAAATTCTCCCCCTTCTCTCTATTCACATTCTCTCTCTAGGATTCTTCCTAGTATTCTAAGATCTCTATGATCTTCAAATCCCAAGCCATCTGCAGTTTGAAATTTTTTTGGATTTCAAAATTTTGAATGGCAACTTAAATTCCATATTCATTGATATCAATCAGAATAAAAGATTTTTTTTGATTGAAGGATTTCTTCAATATGATGATCACAGCTTCAACCCTTATATATTCACATCTACAACACCTTCCAACTCTCACAAAATTCATCCATTTCAATCATTCTTTCAATATACTATTGCTTTGACATGCAGTTTCTCTTGCAGCATTAGCCATGGGGGAAGAATTGATAGCCCAGTATGAAAAAATCAACCTATCCGATGAAATCTCAAATAGAATCACAGCCCCAGACCCGTTAGCCAATCAACAGTCACAATTATACTTTATGGGTGCAAAGATTATCAGCCCAAAAACAAGGAGTTGATTTCATAATCTTCACCATGGTCAGAGTGTGGAAATGCAAAGGAGGAGTTGAAGGACATACATGGGGGACAACCTGGCCTTATTTTAATTTGAGAAGCGTGAAGACAGATCAAAGGTAATTGACACTTCATCTTAGTCCTTTTAAAATTGTCTTATTATCTTTAAAGAAACAGATGGCTCCGAAGCTTTCCGCCACCTCTATTTTGCGAAAACCCACCCATTTGGATCCATGTCCATTATGTTCCGCCAATTTTATGACACCAGACATGGCTGCCTTGATTGGAGACTACCTGGGCGACTTTGTGAAAGTGTCCAGGAACAAATTTGGCTTCTGTAAGGGCAAAACATTAAACCTGAGAGAAATCATTAATGTTTATAAGCCATTGGCAAGAGTCATTATTGTTGAATATAAGGGGAGTGTTTGGATCATCCTAAAACAGAATGCCCATTGAAAGACACCCCACAGAGGGACAAGCTCATGCCAATGGGCTACGGGCGTTGGCTACATTTTGAAAACGACTAGCCATTTCCACAACTAGGGTCTGGTATACTACACTAACGAAGGCTGTAAGAAGCTCGGGCTAATGTTGTCTAATAGGCACTGCACCAGAAAGCGCAACCAGTCAGGAGGCTCCGACAATTGGTGTGCCGGAAAATTTAATTCCCAGGGGTAAAAAGTCAGTAATCAATGAATTTATGAGGCCCACAAATCAAGCTAACGGTTCTCCTATAATTACACCATCATTAGGGCATAATTGTAGAAAGACTAACAACTATAATTCCCTTAAAGTCAAGGGCATTGATTGTGCAGGGAATTTTTCTTTTAATAATGATGGTCAATTGGTAATAACTACACCTAACCAGGTTTAAATAACATAATTTGGAAAAAGATGGCTTGCCTTCGCTGGAACAGGATTCGACTTTCATGTCTAATGCTAGTGCCATAAAATTCTGGGCTGCAGCTTTGGGAGTTGATGAGCAAGAGTATCGCAAGCCAACAAAATGATGACCAAATTCATCCCATTAAATCAATCCAAATATTGGATGAATTCTTGAATGAATGTCTTATCTAAACTTACCGAATCTAATCAAATCAAAACTAAATCTCCTAAAATTACAATTTCAAAATTAGCTCTAACTATGAGCACACTACCTCACTAAAAAATCCAGTGGGAAAAAGTGTATAGTGTTAAACTCCTAAAAATCATGGACCAAAATAAAATAAAACTAAGCTAAGAAAACTGTAATAAATAATAACCTGATATTCATATCATTCCCTCCGTAGTCAAAAAGCTTTATCCTCGAAACGTGAATGATCGTCAAAAGTAAATGGAGATAAACATCCCACGCCATACCTGGGAAGAACTACTAATAAACAGTAACTAGATGCTGACTAGGCAGTGAATGGAATGCTGATTTGGCTCTGACTTGCGAGATAAGAAATAACTGGCGAGAGAATCAATTACTCAAGATAAATTGATCAAATCATGATAAAATGGGTAACTCTTGGTTAGTGAGACAAAATGCGCATGAGATAGATACACCTTCAGACGTTGCATGCATGAGATACGTGCTCTGGTGTACGATCGCATGAGGAACACACGCCAAGCTTTTTCTTTGATGGGCACTTCCGTGATGAACTTATCTTCATCAAAGGTACATTGTTGGAGAACGGTCTCTGAAAACGCTACAAGAGAAGATCATTGTTGGATAATTGACACAAAGCTTGCGAGTGATGTAGAAGAATAAACAAACTAACTGTTTAACACTTAATAACCAAAGAGAATACACTCAATTTTGAATATATGATTGATAAAAGGGTTTTAACTAAAATTTTAAAAACCATCCCCCTATTTATGGTACATATGTTCGGCCACATCAAACTGAAAGAAGCCATGATTTGATATTTCCCTTCAAAAACTGGAATGACTTATGGAAGATTTAAGAAGGTAAAACCATATCAAACTAAAATACCTAATTTAAATATATTTATGGCCGAATTCTTTAAGATTAACTCTTGAATGAATATTTCCTTAACTAATCTTACCAAATCAAATCAGCAAAGTCAGAAAAAAATGCTCTCTCTTAAACACATCGAAATTTGCGCTCAAAACCACAACTGCTAGGGTTTCGTTGTAACAGCTATCCGCCATGGTGGAGCTTGGAAATGCTCCTCCATTCTCTTATGCTCAGATGCTCACCAAGATACTCATTGATACTCTCAATTTGGGGCTCATTCGATTTGGATCACAAAATGGATGCCAAATTTTAATCAAAACGCAGATTCTCCAATAGTTCCATTATAGGTAGCGTTACATGGATTTCCGCAACATTTTTCAAAAAGTCTACATTCCTATTATGAAAAATTTATATGAAAATTCTAAACCGGTACCAACTGATAAACGAAAAGGAGCTATGTATATTGAAATAGGACAACAAGAAATTGGCAAAAGTGATTTCCCCTCTAATACAGAGGGGCAGGCTCTTTCTTTTTTCGTTATTGATAATGTTGTTATTAATAAACCAGCTGCTGTGAATTTAGCTATGATAGAACTTTCTGATGTTATAGATTTGTCATCTGGAAAACCTGCTTTGAATTAAATGCATGCTATAAATGATTCCCTAACTGAACAAGTTGATAATGGTGTTATTTTATCTGATGATTCAACTATAAATGAACCCGTGGTTGATCATGTGGTTGTTTATATTAATCCTCCTTTGTATGATCAAGTGCAAAACCTGCTGATGTCTCAAATATTGCTAATAAACAAACTGAGATTAAAAACACTCAAAAAGTTAATAATCATACTACAAACTTGATCTCCCCCAAACTGTTACAGAAATTTGAATTGAGACAATAGAAACAAACCTTTCTGGTACCAATAACTCATTTCAGAAAGACAAAAAATAACACATCACCAAATCAGAACTCAAAAAATCCTAAGCATAAACTCAACAATATGAATAATGAGCTTATTGAACTGAGTGTTGGAAACTCTCCTCTTTTATCTTCTGGGAACAAAAATGCCAAAAGAATCGAATTGCTGAATGAAGAAAATCCAAAATCTGTCCATTCTTCACCATCTAATGAAGACTCCACAAACTTTAATGATATTAAAAAAGTATGATTGATTCCAACAATATATTCAACTCTTTGATAAAATTAAAGGATAAATTTGAAACTCTTGAAATAACTGATCTGAAAACTAAGCCTAAAAAATACAACAAGAAAGATTATACAGCTACCCCCAAAATGCTTGCAACCTGTTCCTCGTTAAATAACCTTAAACCTTCCCAATGATTGAAACCAAAATATGTGTTTGGAATGCTAGAGGAGTAGGGAATAAATCTACTCAGATTATAATCAGAGATATTAAAAAATTAAACTGAGATTTTTGTGATTATTGAGCCTATGCTCAGTAATGGAGTCATAAAAACAATCTCCAAAACTATAGGATTTCAAAACTGCTTCTCAGATGACAAATGCAAAATTTGGATTTTGTGGATAGATGAAATCCCCTTACAAATCAATGCAGTGGAGGAACAATACGTAATCTCTAGATTTAAACACCCTTTACTGCATATTGAATGTCAAATTACTGCATATTGAATGTCAAATTGTCTTCATTAATGCTAAACATACAAACAAGGAAAGAAGGAAAATGTGGCAATCACTAACATCCTTAAAAAACACACCTCTTTGTCTAATTGGTGACTTCAATGTCGTTTCCAGCCCTGATGAATATATTGGACCATCAGTTCCTAATAATAAAAAAAACTTTAAGCTTTAATAAATTCCTAAGTAGAAATAACATTATTGATATTCCTACATCGGGATCCCTCTACACTTGGAAGGGATGAGACCCAAGGGTAGAGTGGAAAAGGCCGGACATGGGTATATCCAATAATCGTTGGTGGCAAAATTTCCAATCTTCTTATATTCAAACATTAGCCAGAGACCAATCTGACCATAGTCCAATCTTGTTATAACCTCCACATTTCTGAAAACTGCAATCACTCTGGGCCTAAACCTTTCAAATTCCTAAATAGTTTGATAAATCGTCCTTCATTCATAAAAACAACCTAAAAAGCTTTGAATATTCAAAAAATATAAAGGTTATGAAAATATTTGTCTTCAAATTTAAAAACTTAAAAATAGCACTCAAATTGTGGAATACCAATACTTTTGGCAACATTTTCACAAAAGTGCAATCATAAGAAAACTTACTTTAAAAGCTGAAACTGATTTGCAACAATATAAAATCCCAAACTCCCTTATTGCTTTCAATTAGGCAAAAACTAACCTTACCCAAACCTTAGCTAATCAAGAATCATTCTGGAAACAAAAAGCCAGAATTAAATGGTTAACTAAAGGTAATTCAAGCAACAAATTCCTCCACCCTTCAGTTAAAAATAAACACAAAAAGCAAATGATATGAGCAATCAAAGACTCTAAGGGTGATTGGTTATATGATCATAAACTAATGGGAATACAGCTGTAGCTTTCTTCTTAGGTCTTTTAACATAAGAAGAAACTAATCATACGGGTATTAGCACTGCTTACCTACTGGAAAACTTACCCAAATTAATCACTGACATAATGAATTCAGATTTAAACAAAGGTGTAACAATGGAAGAATTAACTAACACAATAATGAATATGAGCAGTGATTCAGCACTTGAGCTTGATGGGTTTCCAGGGCTATTCTATAAAGCATTCTGGAATATCATTAAAATTGATGTTTTTCAAGTAGTACATGACTTTTTCAAACAATCTGAAATTCCTAAAGCCATCACTGCAACACTTATAGTGTTAATTCAAAAAAGATGCTTGTTCATCATTCAAAAACTACAAACCTATTAGTCTTTGCAATTTCTCGAACAAAATATTTACAAAAATATTGGCAGATAGGCTAAAACCTATAATGAATGGATTTTTAAGCCTTGAACAATCTGCTGTCACCTCTGGAAGAGAACTTTCAGATAATGTACTTTTAATGCAAGAATTGGCAAGCTATATTAACTCTAAAACAAGAGGTTATAATATGATAATCAAGTTAGTCATGATGAAAGCATTTGACAGGGTTTCTTGGTCCTTTTTATCAGCTCTCTTAACTAAAATGGGATTTGAAGACAATTTTGTTAAATTAGTTATCAATAACATAAGATCTGCCTATTTTCAGTATTAGTTAATATAAATTCATTTAGTTTCTTCCCAGCTCAAGGGGACTGAAACAAGGGAACCCTTTATCCCCTTGCTCTTTATACTAATGGCAGAATATTTCTCTAAAACAGTTGACTTCTACTTTCAGTATGTGAATATACCTTATTATAAACTTCCAAAACACATGTTGAATGTTACTCATCTATCCTTTACTGATGACACAACAATCTTCTTAAAATACACAGAGTCAAGACTTAAAAAACTCATGGGGCTCTTCAAAATTTATGAAAAACATCAGGTCATAAAATAAATTATGAGAAATATTAATTTCTCAATTCCAAAAATGTTTGTCCAAGATTTATAACACAAATCAAAATTGAATCTCAAATGGTCCAGTGTAGGATTTCAAAGGAAGAATCCTCCCGGAAATGTGATGGAATGTATCTCATCTGATCTCATCACTATATGGCTCTGAGTCTATTATATTAGGTAATGGAGACAGAACAAACTGGAGTTAAGGATTTTGAAGCTTATTGTTGACCAGGTGGTGCTAAGGTTCTGACCAACAACATGTGGCTCTAGTTATTTGTTCAGTGAGAAAAAGGAACGCTTGTTCGTGAGATATTTTTTAATTGACTATAATAAAGAGTTTTTAAGCTAAAAAATATACTCCTCATATCTCAGCTCAAACCGCAAGAGAGATTTTTCCAGTCAAAGTTGTCAGAATTCTCCCAAAAATGTGATGGAATGTATCTCATCTGATCTCATCACTACATGGCTCTGAGTCTATTATGTTAGGTAATAGAGACGGAACAAAATGGAGTTAAGGATTTCGAACTTCTTATTGTTGACCAGGTGTGCTAAGGTTCTAACCAACAACATGTGGCTCTGGATATTTTTTGGTGAGAAAAAGGAATGATTGTTCGTGAGATAGTTTTTAATTGACTATAATAAAGAGTTTTTAAGGTAAAAAATATGCTTCCCCTATCTCAGTTCAAACCGCACAAGAGATTTTCTAGTCAAAGTTGTCAGAATCCTCCCGGAAATGTGATGGAATGTATCTAATTTGATCTCATCACTATATGGCTATGAGTCTATTATGTTAGGTAATGGAGACAGAACAAACTGGAGTTAAGGATTTTGAACTGCTTATTGTTGACCAGGTGGTGCTAAGGTTCTGACAAACAACATGTGGCTCTGGTTATTTGTTCGGTGAGAAAAAGGAACGCTTGTTCGTGAGATATTTTTTAATTGACTATAATAAAGAGTTTTTAAGGTAAAAAATATACTCCACCTATCTAAGTTCAAACCACACAAGAGATTTTTTCAGTCAAAGTTGTCAAACTTCAACTCTATATTTGATTAATATATATATAAACAACAAAGTCAATTTCGTATGTGATATTGTTGAATTCATTGTAACAAGTAGTTCTAAATATCAATTTTTTATGTGCTGTTTTTGCACGTAATTAAAGATATTAATAGTCAAATATGTTTCTTAGAGACCGTGAAAAGTCTCCCGTGCAATTTAAACTAGTACAGAGAGAGTGTTAATATCTGTCATTAGCATAAATCAAAAGATAATTAATTAAAGTTATATGTGTTAGAATAGAATATTCTAGTTATCAGACTAGGGGTTCGGTATTTACTTCTATGTCCTTTCTATACTCTATATATTCTCTCAATAATCTAAACTCCGTTCTATGGGGAATTTATTTCTATCCTGGTATCAAAGCAATACTTATATCCTACTCTTCTCTCTCCCAAAACTCTATTCGGCCAACTTCCTCCCTTCCCGTCTTTTTTTGATCAGCTGTCACTACCCCCTCCCTTCTATTTTCACGTATTTCTTTCCAATAGCTTCCACATATGAAAACAAATCCCTTACAATAACTTGATCTATATTATCACCATCATACTTGCCTTTGATAATTTTTATATTATAGAAAACTCAGTTCCAACATATTATGCAATCCCAGGGCTTATTCAGTTATCTCGATGGCTCAATCCCTGTCATGTCGTCCATGTACCTTTGTCCATTACTAACGCCACTATTTTTCTGGTCTCAATTTCAGCAATGTACTCGTTGCCAACTCTTACTGCCACCACATCCAAGGCCACCGCATATGATCTTATGGTCGCGACCCATACCATCATCTTGCCATTTGTGACACCTGGCGTGCTGAAGATCAACTCTTGTGCATACTTATTTTCTCCTCCTTGACACGGGAAGCAATGTCAGAGATTATTGGTCACACATTTTCAAAGAAAATTAGGGATACTCCTTTGCGGTTTATCATAATCGCAGTAAATCAAGTATTCTAAACCTTAGAATTCAAGTTATGAATCTCCATCATATAGATATTGTTCATTTACTCCACCTTGTCTTCAAGAATATTGTTGATCAACTTGCGGCCATGGGTGCTTTGTTTACTAATGATACTCTATTTTATGGTTTTTAACTGCTCTTAGAACCGATTATAAGGAGTTAAGTGCACCTATTCTTAATCGTAATTCTACTCCAAATTATGTTGATATATTTTCTCAAGCTAAAAACCATAAATTATTTTAAATTCTTTGATCGGATATAGTGCTCAGAATATAGCCTTGATGCAGCAAGCAGCCTTGGTTGTGTCATAACGCACCCAGCCCTGTTGCTCATGGGATTACCCGTTGATGCAAAGAAGTGGCGGGTCCGGTCTACACACCGCTAGGGGCAGCCATTTTGGTGGTCACCGAGGCTCTGGGCATGGTTAGCATCCTCTTGGTCCTCCTCATGGTCGTAGCAGTTGCGTAATGTGCCAGTGGTGTGACCAATCCGACCATGTTGCCTCCTCTTGATTTTTTCTAGTTCCATCATCACGCCAATCGAACTCCACTAATATTGTAGAATATCTTTAGTCACTATAGTTAAAGCCTCCTACATGAGCCTCAGGCCGGTATGTTGACTCTTGCACTATCAATTATATGAGTACTTATGCTTTTTTCCTTTATCACTCCCTATCACGGTAACTCTTTTGTTTTTGTTGTAAATTGTGTTGCTATTTATATATCTGATATTGGTGACTCTCAAATCACTCCTGATTGACAATTATTTGATGTGTTGGTTGTCCCAAAATCACTAAGAACCTACTTGCCATTAGTAATCTTCAAATTTCTTTTTAATGAACAATCATTTGTTATTCAGAATAAAGTAACCAGGGCAGCAGAGGCCACAATCAAATGTACTTTATATGCACACATATATATAACACCAAGAATTATAATGCAAAATTATAATATTATATATAAATATATAAGAATAAAAACACAATATAATATACTACCTCCATTCCATAATAAAGTTCCTAATTTTTGTCAACTTTCTCAACCCGCGTTTGACCATAAATTTCAACCAGTATATAGGTTATAATATCATCATGTGATATATTGTTATATTCCTTGAAATATGCACCTTCTAAGGATAAATTTTTTATACATTGTTAATATATGTGATTAAAGTTATCGCTGTTCAAACATGACTTGAGAAAGTTGACAAAAAAATAGGAATTTTATTCTGGGACGGAGGGAGTATATTATTAT
>JAULKM010056589.1:0-28522 GCA_032355605.1 Rubia tinctorum
TTCATCCATCACTATGCTGAAAAGGAAAGGCAAGTGAAAAATATTAGTATCGAGTAATAATAAAAGGAAAACATTTGGGAAACACAACGCTAATTGTGAAAAGTATGCTAATTACCTTTGCTTTCAAGATATAGTATCTATGACTCTCTCGCAAGCTGAAAATATGCCTAACAACCAAAACAAGACCAAAAATTCAGCTACAGAGCAGTCAGAGACACAAGAAGTATTTATTATCAAACAATGATTTAGTCCAAGATTCAACACATTATACCAGCTTTGACAAATATTTTACTTTAAAACAACATATACAACTCCTATTCAAAGGTTCATTGGCATACTCAATACAATGAAGTGAACATCATAAACATGTTCCTCAGAGATCTTTCTGAAGACTCTTCAGCTTGCAAATCAGTATTTATCATCACCAGAAAAATTCAGAAAAGGCAAAAGTTTAATAAAAGCTGTATAGAGACAATGAGACATTCACCATTTAGAAACAAATTGACAAAATCCATAAATTAGTCAAAAAAAGCACAAAAAACCCAAATATCCTTTTTCAAAAGGGAAGGGTAGAAAACATTATCCCTTCAACTAAACCCGACAGAAGCAATGGGTTCACCATGACCCCTAATTATGCGGATGAAGAGAGTTGAGCCTACTAAGCAGGAGACACCAGAAGAACCCCAAATACAGAAATAGACAAACTATACATTAGTTCCTCAGACAAATGCCTCGATAATCCTCATGAGTATGAATGGATTTCAATCGGACTCGTCATCTTGTTTGTTCATCACAGAGAAACAAGACCAAGATAATACAGTTGTTTTGAAACTAAAACCCTAGTTCTCAACTACAATAATATATGGTCTTCAGTTCAGGTCTCCAAAAACTTTCCGCATATATTTTCTCAGAAAAGTTTTAAACTGATCATCATAAGAGTGTGTGTTTGTGTGTGTTCCAAAATATTAAAAGATAAAGTGTAAGCCTCTTCAGTTCAGGTCTCCATATTCTTCCGCACGGATTATTCTCAGAAGAACGAAAGTAATTTTTCATCATCATCAGAGGCACTACACTTGCATCACACTAAGACCGCGAAAACCGCAAGCCAACCAACATGAAAACCGAACAGACAACTATAGATCATTACTCACATAGTCAGATTCATATGCACAGCAGCTGAAGTGAAAAATGAAGCTACCAAAATCCAAACGTGCAAAAGCAATGGAGGCTGGAGCTACCTTGCTAGTTTGCTCGGTGAAGGGCAACTTGGAGCCGCAATCCTGATGCATTTCTATTGCGTGAGGGTTTTATATTTGTAGAAGAGTTTTGACGGAGTGAAGCCCTAAAAATTATTGGGCTTTTGTTGGGCCTTCATGTGGAGTTGGGAGTTGGGTGTAACGATATAAGAGGATCAGAATGCAGAAACAAAAGAATTAAACTCTTTTTACTGATTTTTTAAAAAAAAATAAAACATCTCGTATAGATGTAGTGGATTTATAGGCATACTAAACCTAAAAATAAAAGGAAGTTATTACAAATGAAGTGAAAAAAATATTTTTCAAAGTGTTCCTTCTGGTAAGCCTCCACCCCGTGTGTCGACTTAGAAAGACCGGACTTGGAAAAGGGGTATAGTTACTGAACTAAGGCTATGGTACTAAAGTTTAGTAAGAATAAATATGCAGGATTACCAACATAAACAGATTGTTTATGGAGGTAATCTTAATGGTGTGATTACAAAAAAAATTGGTCCAGCAAAAGGAGCGCCCAAAAATGTCTTCCATCTTCAACGTATAAATGCTGAGCATCTGATCGTTTTTTAATCCAAGAGGACAGCAATAAACAGAAGGAGATTGTATGAGCACTTGAAGCATCTTGAGTGTAGAGCACCGTGGACCATCTTTTGTAAGGAAAAATCAATCAGTAGCATCCAAACAATGTTAAGAAACAATCTTAATGTCAGGGATCCTTGTTTTTCAATCGCTATAAGCCCTTTAATTGCATTGTCCTGTTCGTGGGAACAAAATGTATTTCCAGAAGACAAAGTCCTAGCCTTTTTGGCAATAGAGTCGGCAACCTTGCTACCATGTCTATGTGTGTGAATCAATGTTCTTCTATTTATGAGTAAATTAACTCTACCAACTAGGTTATATAGTTTCCAATTAGCCAACATGGGATCTTTTATTATATTGACAGCCAACAGACAATCAGTTTCAAATTCGGAATGAATTCCCAAACGATTGATAAATGATATACCCAGCATAATAGCATTCATCTCAGCCTGTAAGGGGGGATTCACCGATGATAAAATCATATTTAGCAAGAATCATATCACCCGAAACTGGTCCCACTATAATACAAATCCCAGTCTGTCCATTTTTTATCCAAAAGGCATCAACATTAGTTTTGTAGGGTGAGTTGATGGTTTGGACCAACTAATGATTTTTATCACTGGTTTCGTAGAGGCCTCATAGCTGGGATTAGACCTGAGATAATGAGGTCTCGGGTCTGAGGCATGAGATGAGAAAGTTGGTTTCCCAAGGAATAATAAATCAATTTCTTGCCTTATGTCCTTAATCATGGAAATGGCAGAGGGTTTAATTCCATTAAAAACCATGTTATTTCTACTTTTCCAAAGAAACCAGCATGTAAGTGATAGTAGAATTGAAACTAGAACCTTATGGCATGGGGTATAACCCCCAAGGTGCCATAATGACCACAATCTGTCCCACGAAAAAGGAAAAAAAATAGGTTAAACATGTATATGAAGTAACATTTGGTTCCAGATCTGATTGGAAATATGCCAGGAGCTGAAAAAGTGATCTAATGAATCAGGATTATTGCAGAAAACACATTTTGAAGCAAGTTGGAAACCATACCATTTTAAGATGTCATCAAAAGGCAGAAGACAATTTATCAACTTCCACATAAATACCGAAATCTTTTTAGGTGTTCTGTAATTCCACACTTTAAGGAGGGAAGGTCTACTACCTGATGTATTGGCTGGGACTTTGTAGGCTAATTTAAAGCTAAATGCTCCATTTGCTTCTGGTTTCCAAATATGTCTATCAAACATGTGTGGTTTTATGATGACTTCCTGCAAGTAAATAACAGTATCATGTAGAATAAAGGTAGATATTTGGGGTAAATAAATATGTTTGTAACTAATAAAATCAGAAAAAGTGCAATCGGAGGGAATAATATGGAAAAATGAATCTTGTGGCTGAAATTGATCAATTATAAGACCAATGTAAGTCCAGTTAGAGTACCAGAAAATACATTTCTCATGTCCATGAATCACCCTGGTTAAGCCTAGCAAATTGGTTTACTGACCTAAATTTTTTCCAATTGAGTGATTTTCTATTCGAGTCAACTAAAGACCATATGAATTTTGACCACAATGTGTCCCCAATCTAAAATTTCCACCAAACTTTAAGACTGCATGCACTAATGATTGATTCCAAAGATCTAAACCTAAACCATTGTGGTATGTAGGCAGACATAGATGTGTCCATTTTTTCCAATGCTTTTTAAGCCTATCATCTAAATCATCCCAAAAAAATTTGCCAGCTTTCTTTCAATCTGTTTAATCACATAGGTCGTAGGTTTAAGAACTGCCCAAACATGTTGAGGAATAGAGTACAAACAGGTATTAATGAGAGTTATTTTTCCTCCCATAGATAGCCATTTGTTTTTCCAGTTCTGAACCTTTGAGTCTATCTGTTCCAAAATAGGCCTAAAATACACATTTTTTAACCTGCCCTTAAAATAGTAACCCCTAGGTATTTAAAAGGCCAAGTTCCTATTTTCATGCCAAGAATGTGTTTTTTTTGTTAATTTTAGCCACAGATGCATGCTTACTCAAATAGAAATCAGATTTCTCATAATTTATCTTTTGGCCACTGGTTTGTTCAAAAAAACCTGTAAAAAGAATTTCATCCTTATGAGGTTATTTTCTGTAGCTTTGAGTAAAATTATGGCATCATCTGTATAACTTAAATGAGAGATAAGGGAGGAATTAGGTGGCAGCTGGAAATAACCAATTTTTTTATTCTGGAAAAAAATGTCAAAGCTATAGTGAAAGACTCAGTGAACAAATTAAGAGAAAAGGGTAAAGAGGATAACCTTGTTTGATACCTCTTGAAGATTTGAAGAATCCTATAGTTTTCCCATTTATTAAGACATAGAAAGAAGCATTTGATAAAAAAATTCAGCACTGTATGCACAAATTTACCATGGAAGCCAAAAGTTAAAAGAATACTGTTAAGAAAATGCCAGCTCACCCTGTCGAAAGCTTTCATCAAATCTAGTTTAATGATTTAATTAGGTGATCTATTTTTATTATCTAAGAATCTGATCATTTCTTGAAGAAAAATGACATTATCATAAATGTCTTTTTTCTTCAAGAATGCAGACTGATTAGGAGAATTCAGCTTATCCATCAATGGCTTAATTCTCTCAGTTATTAGCTTAGAGAAAATTTTGTTAGATACATTAGATAGGGAAATAGACGTGTGGTCATTAAAAGAGGAAGGAGTTTGTTTCTTTGGAATGATTGTTATCCAACTGCTCCCTATACCATTTGGAATAGAGGAGGATGAAATAAAGTCATTGGTTGCTGTTAATAAATCTTGAGCAATAATCTCCCAAGACTTAATATAAAAACAACCAATGTATCCATCCGGACCTGGGCTACTGTTCTTGTTAAGACTGAAAATCGTTTGTTTCAGTTCCTGAAGAGTTATAGGCTTTAATAGTTCCCGATTGTCAACATCAGTGACTATTTTTGGAATCTGTTCAAGAAAATTGGAATAATATTGTCCAACTGAGGGATTATGTTCTTTAGTGAGCAATTTTTTATAAAAATTAACAGCTTCTTTTCCAATTAGATCCATGTCTTCTAACCAAACTCCATCTTAGCTCTTAATCTTTATTATCTGAAGCCTAGATTTTCTTTCCTTAATCGAATTATGGAAGTATTTGGTGTTGTCGTCCCCATGTCTCAGCCAATTAACTTTAGCCTTATGTTTCCAAAATTTTCTTTGTTCTTTCAAGGCTTTAGTTAGTTCAGCTTTGGACTTATTTAGCAGAATTAAATTTTGATCATTTTGTGAATGATCATATTGTAATTCTACTAGCCTAAGGTTGTTTTCAGCTTTGGTTACATTTGATTCAATGTTACCAAAGACATTCTTATTCTAGTCTTTTATAACCTTTTTAAGCCTAAGCAATTTGAGGTAAAAACCTAACATTCCTTTTCGAGAAATTGGGATATCTCACCTTGATTTAGTTAATGGATTAAAATCAGTCCTATTATACCAAGTGTTGATAAACATGAAAGGTTTGGGAATATTTGGTAAATTTGTTCCTATAGTAAGGAACAATGGTGAGTGGTCAGATGTTTGTCTATTTAGAATTTGAATGGATGATGAAGGGAATTTAGCTAGCCATTCAGCAGAGCATAATCCTCTACCTAATCTCTTAGACGTAGGTTTTCTGAGCCTAGAGTTACTCCATGTGAAGAGATTGCATGCGATGTTGATTTCTTGTAATTCATTGTTATTTATGAATTGGTTAAAATCTAGAATACTGCTTTACTAGGATTACAGGGCCCCTGCATTCAGATTACAGAGCCCCTGCATTCAGATAAAGACTGAACTATGCAAGAGTTCTGGTGGAAGTAGAGATAGGGAAGAAAATTCCTGATAAACTGCCTTACTTAGATGAAAATGAGGTGATCCAAAGCCAAGAAGTTATATGTGAATGGATGCCAATCCAATGTAGCTTCTGTTCCATGATTGGACATGAAGGTGAGAAATGCAGGAGGAAAGAATTGCCTAAACCAGTTTAGAAGCGGGTTTATGTTCCAATCACAAAGATGGCTACAGTATAGAGAGGTCGTGATGAAATGAAGAACAAAGAAGTGGAAGAGGAATTCAAGACTATCATCAGGAAAAGACCAGTATTGCACATGGAAAATCAGGTGGAACCGGATGATCTGTTGCAGAAGTTCAGAGCTGGCAGCTCAGATCCATATCAGGCAGAATGTAGTGGAAGGGGAATAAGTGGAGATAATTTGTTCAACCTCTTATCGGACCCCCCTTATGATAAGTAACATCTTGGCTTGGAATCTCAAATGGGCTAATAGTGGGGTGAACCAGAAACAGTTTAGAGAGTTTTGTTTATCCAACCAAGTTGGCTTTCTAGGCTTCTTTGAAACAAAAGTAAAGAGAGAAAATGAAAAAAAAAAGTTTGGGGAAATATTGGCCTAAACAGGAGTATGGAAACAAATAGCTCAATCATTGACAGTGGCAGGATATGGGTGGCTTGGAGAAATGACTACTTAGCAGTGACAATTCTGTGCAAAGGTGATCAATGGATTGACATGGAGGTGGTTATAAGGGGGATGAATCTACCTTGCTATATCACAATGGTCTATGGGAATAACCAACCAAAGGATAGGAATAATCTTTGGGAGTTTTTTTAAAAAAAAGGTGGTTCATGATGATAAACATTGGCTAGTCATGGGGGACTTCAATAATCCCTTGTGCTTTGAGGACATAATTGGAGGAAGTCCAATTCAGCAACATGGACTTGATGATCTCCAATTAGTAGTTTTCCAGCAGCGGTTGTATGAGTTGAAAACAATGGGCCCTATGTACACATGGTGCAATAGGAGGAAGGTTGAATATACAGCAAGATAGATAGAGCCTTGGTCAATGATGCATGGCTTAACCAAATGACAGACTCAATCTACCAGGTGATGATAAATGGCACCTCTAACCACCTGCCTTTGGTACTGAAATTACAAAGGCTCCAAGTGAGGAAATCTAAGCCTTTCAAATTCTTCAACACGTGGACCTTATCACAGAAGTTCAAGCCCACTGTGAAGTATGTCTGGGAAATGGAAAGAGTCACAAACCTAACACAACTTTTTGAGAGGCTGCAAGGAACTGAACAAAGAAGAGTTCTCGGGCATTCGGAAAATAGCTAAGGTGGCAAAAGAGAAATGGGAAAAGGATCAAAAGGAGCAGGAAAATGATCTTAGATCAATACAGAAGCAGATATATGAGTATGACAGCAGGACTGAAGCAATAAGGTTGGCATAGGCTGAATATAGGTTCCTGAAGCAAAGGGCAAAAGTGAAGTGGTGAAATGAAGGAGATATGCCTACAAACATGTTCTATGCAATGCTGAAGACTAGAAAATACTCTAACTATATTGTCACCTTGACAGATGGGGATAGATTGATTCAGGGAAGGCAGGATATTGAGGATCATTTGGTACAATTCTTTCACAAGCATATGGGGAAGGAGATCAAGCCTGCCATAAGGATTAACACAGAGATGGTTAAGAGGGGATCCATTCTAACAGTCCACCAGCAATCCTAAATGATCAAACCAGTTTTAGATCAAGAAGTAATCCAAGCCTTGAAGAGTATTAGATCCAACAAAAGTCCAGGCCATGATGGCTACTCTAGCCACATCTTCCAGCAATCATGGGGCATTATAGGGGATGGAGTAACTCAGGCAATACAAGGCTTCTTCAAAGGAGACAAAATTCCACTTAGCTTCAGTAAGGCTGTGATCAGCCTGATCCCCAAGAAGACTCAGCCACAGGAACCTTCTGACTACATACCTATTTCTTGTTGTTCAATTATATACAAAATGGTGACCAAAATACTTTATAACTGGTTTGGGATGGTGATGCCTACTTTGGTCTCAAATAACCAATCTACTTTTGTGAAGGTCGGGAATATAGTTCACAACATCCTTCTAACTCAAGAACTAATCCATAAGTATAAACATGGGGACTTGAAGCCTAGATGCCTTTTCAAGATTGGCATATCAAAGACATTTGACAGTCTTAATTGGGAGTTCATGTTCCAATGGCTGAAATTACTAAATATCCCAGGTTTGTACCTGGACTGGATCAGAAGCTGTGTCACAACCTCCTCATTCAGCCTCTCAATTAATGGAATCATATCTCTACCCTTTGCTGGGAAAAGAGGAGTAAAACAGGGAAATCCCCTCTCCCCCTTGCTGTTTGTCCTCAGCATGGAATACCTAACAAGGATGCTGGACTATCAGTTTAAATCAAAGAGCATAGGTTTTCACCAGAGATGCCAGGAGGTGGGAGTTCATAGCTTACTCTTTGCTGATGACCTACCCATCTTCAATTCTACTGACCCCAAATCACTTGAAGGTGTGAAATATACTCTGTTGGATTTCCAGAAGACAACTGGCCTGGCAGTGAATGATGGGAAATCTCAGTTTTTCTTCTCCAAAATGAGTGAGGAAGACAAAAGCTTGTTGAGGGATGTTTTACAAATTTCAAGAGGAGAATTCCCTTTGCAATATTTGGAACTGCCACTGAATTCAATCCAATGGAATGTAGCAACATGTAGCATCCTGTTGGAGAAGATCACTGGGAAACTTAAAAGATGGGACTCCAGAAACTTGTCATATGCTGGAAGAGTGCAACTTGTAAACACAGTCCTTCTGAGCATCACAAGCTACTGGACTAGTGTCTTCAAACTTCCAGAGAGCATCCACAAAGACATAGTGGAGTTGTGCAGGAACTTCATCTGGGGGAGAGAACATGGAGACAGAGGTTTCACAGCAGTAACTTGGGACACAATGTGCAGATCAAAGACAACAGGAGGGTGTGGACTGAGGGATCCTTCTCTGTGGAATAAAGCTTCTCTTTGTAGGCTCATCTGGGATGTTTGCTCCAAAAAGGACATACTTTGGGTGCATGCTCACTACATAAAAGGCAAGGATTTCAAGGAATATAAGGGATCTGATTCACATAGTTGGGGCTGGAAAACAATTGCAAGGCTGAAAGTGCAAATGTCTAGTCAACTTGATGATTGTGTGAAGATTAATGGAAATTTCAGCATAAGGAAAAGCATACAACATTCAGAAGGGTGGAGAGCAGAAGGACTACATGGAAAAACTGCTGTGGCATCCCAAGATACAACCTAAACACAGACACTTCCTTTGGATGCTCTTCAAAAGGAGGCTAGCCACTGTGGACAGGTTGGTGAGATTCAAAATAATACCTGGAGGAAGTTTATGTAGCTTCTGTCAATTAAAAGGGGGAGATGTTGATCACCTCTTCATTAGATGCCCTTGCACAAATGCCATACTACAACAGTTACATTTGGGGGCAACAAGGAACCTGAGAGAGTTAAAAAATAAAATCTACCAACTAATAATTAGGAAGAAGTGGAGCAAACTGCAGTTATATTCCACCCCCTTCTACCTGATCTGGATTGAAAGAAATCAAAGAATTCTCCAAGGCAAAGAACAGAAGATATAGCTGCTGATCGAAAAGATAAAGGCTGAATGTAATAGGAAGGAACTTGACTAATAGGTTTTGTTTTAACATCTGATTAGCTAAATTTGATTGTAAAAAGGCAAGAAGTGATGGCCTAAACTAAGTCTTGTTTGATGTTTGATTAATAAAGCATATATTTCCATAAAAAAAGAAGTAATACATTATAGTCCCCTATAAAAATAGTGTCAGTAGTGTTTAGGGCTAAAAAATCATGCCAAAGTTTTAATCTTTCTATCCTAGTTCTCAGTTCATAGATAAATACAACTTCCATATCTGTATTTAATTGTGGACTAAGAATATTAATAAAAATATGTTACTAGTTATCATAGAAGAGTTGGAACCTGCATGTTATTTTTCCAGAAAATCCAGATCTGAGAGTTACTTGAATGCATATAATCATTGAAACCAAGTTGGGTCATATAATTTGAACACGTATCATTTTAATTATTATTTGAACAAGTTGGGTCATCCTTCATCTAGCTCAAGCAAGAGTACCAACTGTCAAGTTGGTTATAATGGCTTCTGATGCATTTTATCATATTTGCATTTAAGTCCTCAAATTATAACATTGGGACGGGGGTACTTTGATTTCGGTGGTCATGATAGAAATAAAAAATAATTGTGAAGGTTTAAAACATCTCCAACAATTATAATTAAATTTTAGTTAAAATACTCAAGCTATTTTATTTAATTATTTTTAACTTGACACTTTACATATTATAATCCTGTTACACAGAATAATCCCGTTACACAGAATAAAGATGACAGATAAGAAAGGAAGAAAAATATAACACAAGATTTAATGTGGTTCATCAAACATGTTAGCTAGTAGCTCCATGAAAAAAATAGATTAATCTTATTACCCAATGGGTCAGACAATTATAGTTTTTCGGAGTTACGTCACATGGGACCACTAAAACCAAAGCGAAGAATCCTCAGACCTAAACAGGCGTCTGGAGAAAAATCGCCTCTAAACCCTAACTCTCCCTCTATTTATAATAGTTCAATTGTAGATTAAAAAACTTCCAATTCCTATATCTAACTCTTAAGATTCCCAATTCATGAACCATCCCTTGAGTTGCCCATACATAAACTCAAAACTCTTGACTTCCCCATTCATTAACCTTTTCGAATTCTAAGAGATACCCAACAATTCCCTCTTGATTCAAAATCCCAAAACCGAACAAGAGCCAGAAGCAGATGGGAGGATATTCAGATTCAAATGCACATTGGTTGTGCCAAATGTACTAGATGGCCAACAGTTGTGCTTAATGTACCAGATGCACAATGATTGTGCTAGATGTACCAGATACCCAACAGATGTGCCAGATGTACCAGATGATCAATTGTTGTGCCAGATGTACCAGAAGCACACAGTGACTGTGCCAAATGTACCAGATATCCAACGGTTGTGCCCAATGTACCGGACGCACAGTGGTTGTGCCAGATGAAATTATATGCATAGAAGAAGTTCTAGACAAAAGTACTAAAGGCACCCAGATACTATCAATCAGAATAAATCCAACCAAGAAAAGATTTATCTACATATTTCACCAAGTCCAACCAGGAAAGGGCTTGTGACAGAACCAACAAATTTAAGCAAAATCCAACCAGGAAATGGTTTGCTAGCAGAGCATCCATATTTCCACAAGTTCAACCAGGAAAAACCTTGTGAAGTAGATAATAGAACATGCAACCAAATTTCAACAAGTTCAGCCACGAAAGAACTTGTCCAACACAATAGCTCGTGAGTTCCAATAGAGATGTCAGAACAGACGCCTACTCTAGACTCACCAATGATTCACCCAAGCTGAGATCATTTTTCTTATTTCTTTTCTCTTCACCTTAAAATGGAAGCCATGATGAATCATCAGCTATGATGTCACTTGTTAAGAAAACAATCCTATTGCGCAGAATAAAGATGACAGAAAAGAAAGGAAGAAAAATATAAAATGGAAATTAACGTGGTTCACCATGCATATTGGCTACCTCCACGGAAAAAAACAGATTAATCTTATTACCCAATGGGTGAGACACAATATAGATATCAATAATTACGTCACGCATGACCACCCAAACCAGAGTGAAGAATTCTCAAACCCTAACAGATGTCTGAAGAAAACTTGCCTCAACACCCTAACTCTCTCTCCTTATAAGAGTTCCAAGTGCAGATAAAGAGTCTTCCAATTCATGTATCTAAATTTTAATATTCCCAATTTATGAACCATCCCTTGAGTTACCCAAACATAAAATCAAAACTCTTAACTTCCTCATTCATTAACTTTTTGGGATTTCAAAAGGTACCCAACAATTTGATGATATCCTAGAGTATTTCATGTGGAAATGATATTATGTGAAGACCTGTCTTTGCCTAGATTGTCAGCAATCTTTAGCCAAATTCCTTCTTTCGGAGGGTCAAATTCGCGTTTACTATTTCTAGCACTTATTTGTTATGTTTTGATTATTTTGGGGACCTTTTTTGTAATTATTTTATATTGGTAGCGGCTAGAATTCACTATTTGATATTTAATAAATTTTGAGGTTTTCCTCCACAACTATCAATCTTCGTTATTTTTGTGAAGTCTAAGATAATCAATCTCTGATTCTTGGTATTCTACGGAATCAACGAGATTTCAGTTTATAGGTTTTGGCCAACCTATACACCCTACATCGAGACTATGAGACTACAGGATGAAACCAACTACAGATACTTTGATGTTTTTTATTGTGGTTTTCTATAGTGCATGACTTATTTTATCTTCTAAGTGGCAGAATCACACTATTCGATTATTATTATAAGACCTTAGACCAAGTTTATCCCCAACCAAAACAAATGGGTTGTCCACATAGATATAACTTTATAAGTATGAAAATAAGAAGTGGGTTCAGTGGTGCAGCAACCAATTTCAACCAAGGTTGGCTTTTGATCTTCCATTTATATGAAAATGTTGTTAGATGACAAGGAAGGGACATGTGTCACCCTTTAATTAATTGTGGGTTTTAAAATCAGTTTAGTATTTAATTTAAAATGTTAAATTATTAACTTTTTAATAATATAATTTTATTTGTATGCTCTTTAAATAATTTAATTTATTTTCATCTATTATTTTAGCAATAATAAATTATTATAAATAAATAAATATTTTCATGTTTATTTATGTTGGTACACACCTCCCCTAACCATATAATCCCACAGTAAAGGTAATATAGCAAGCCAATGAACCAGGTGAAGGTCAATTCGCCAAAGAAAAAAGAAAACCTCGCTAGCCCAAAACCAGAATAGCACATCGCCTTTGGTAAACCGCTGTAAATGAATCTAGAAGGAAAGATGACTCTCACCCACGATCATGCCACTAAGACCATTATCTAGGAATATGGTCCATAACCAGCAAAGATTACAACAACCTCAGCTATAAATGGATGATCCGAACAATTACAAAGGAATAGGCATTTTCCCTGACACTATTCATACATTGTTCATGCATTGACTTAGGCATTAGAGTCAGATCCTGTGGACTTCTCGGGACCTTGTTCTGCAGATTCATAAAGCTAGTATAGAGCATGGTGTTAATTCCAGACATTATGGTGGTCGGAAGGAATCTCCCGCACGAGGGGGCCGATCTGTGGGGATTTTTTTTTCTTTTCAGGCCATCATAGTATCTAGAAGAGGTCGGGTTTCATGCCAAAAGAGGAAAAATAATACACTCGGAAGCATCTATGCATGATAACAAAAAGGAATTGACGAGCAGACATAATTAACAGGCGACAACCAGCCATCATGAGATACAAAGATGATAGAATTAGCTATAGAATAAACTGGAAAGCTTTGAACATGTGAGACTGGACGAAAGCGAAACAGCATACCAGCATCAATACATCGCTACATCACATCGTCATAACTAAGGTACTTTTAAATCTAGGTACGCTTCAAAAAGGCCAGTCTTAGACATATAGAATTATTGATAAATACGTGGTAACATGCTTTACAAAAAGATTAAAACAATATCCCGCCTACAAAATGCCTATAAAATAACATTTGGTCTTGGGATCTAGTAACCTAAAATGCAAACTAATGTAAAGAAATTATAGAAATAAGATATTCATTTTAATCTTATAGATTACATTGAGAAATATTGAAAAATTCAATAAAAAAAATAACTAGCTTCTGATTTGCGAACTACCTAGCCTATAGAGGTGAGTAGTGAAAGCAACATTGATAGAGACTGGTCATGAACTCCAAGCGATGTGTTGGGTTATCATATGATTCACGATCATGTCTCGTACTCCGTAGTGCACCCCGGTCATGGGTGCACCAACCTGAAAGTAGGAAAGTATGCCAGAGAACGATGATTTGCTATCACCTAATTATCGTTCTCCAACAATACTCCACCCTATTATAGCACAACCAAACCCACACCTGAGGAATACCAGGTGTGTTTGTTGACTATGCATACTATCGTCTCCTTAGAGCCAAGCCACAACTTAGGCCTCTTATCGCATCGGTTCCACTTGACCCATGTAAAATATGGCCAGATTGATTGAGATTCACCATCATCCTTCATACCATTTTCGTTGATCTCAATCGCCGATCCAAGACAATACAATACCAAAGTCCTTAATAAACATACAAATAATGCATAGTAAACAACAAAAACATACATTACGCACTTACAACCTGCATAAGATTTCCTAGAAAATTTCATAAGGGATGTTACCCCAATACGCGTGTCACCGACAAATGAAATAATCTCTCTGAATAACTCACCCAATACGGATTATCACCAACCAATAGGGTCTCCCGTACAAAAAAACAACCATCACCTGAGTCTCACACTATGATAGCCATTAGCATGTTATAATGTACGCACATCCACAATACTAATCACACTACTAAGACAAGCACAAAGCCAAAGCCAAATCCAAACAAGAAACAAGTCATACACAAAAGCAACTGGGGATATTCATTGGTATAACCACTTTATATAGAAATGAGAGGAGCATATAAATAAATGAAAAATATTACGATAATGCATCTAAAAAGTCGCGATTATGCACCTACCCACAACCACCTTACCCACTACCCTGATCTAGAAAAATGGAAAAGTTACACGTAATTATCCCGATAAGTTGAAACAACATGCCATGTGGCATAATTATCGCCTAAAATAAACTCACAAAGAAAAACACTTAACTACATAATTTGAACCGCCGGACGCGACACATGTAGGAACATCATCTACGGATTCGCTCGGTAAGTGAAGAAACAACCCAAAAACAAAGGGGGCAAGGACAATGTTGCTTCACATACGCCTGGAAAATTACAAGCCTTGCAACACAAGCGGACATCCTACCTCATTTTCTTAAACTAAGGATAAATAAAATATCGCGGCTTAGCATGGCTTCGCATACGTCTGGAAAATCACCAACCACACAACACAAACAAATGTTTGATTTATCTAACCCTATATTACCAAGCACAACAAACATTTTTACCAAGGAGAGAGGACAGTAGCTTCACATACAAGTGGAAAATCTCCATCCTCACGACATATGTAGACCCCGACCCATTTTCTAGCTAATAAAACACCCATCTTCGTATATCCCAAAAACTAAATAACCACACAAAGGATGAAATGTTTTTTAAATCATTACAACTCAGATGACAATTAAATCAACAAAATATTACATAAAAAACCAATACAAACTATGATAACTAATGACTTATCCCCTTCACAACCCCATCTTCTGCATCTAGGAGTTCCTCTAGTTTCTATCACATGTGTAGGTAAATTATACCTTGTGTGGATCCACACAGTCAGATATGATGCACGTGCCTCATATAATAAGCCTTACGATCAATAAGTGGTCCACATTATGATATACCTACCTGTATACTCATTAGATATACGAAATGGGCATAAATCTCCAGGTCCCTCTTCAAATTAATTAATTCTTATTCCAAACAGCGAACCCGGTCTTTATAACATCCCCATGGATATTCTTACATAGAATCTCACCAATATCAGCACGAAGTTTAGTATTAAAGTCATGGTGACCCCTTAGTATTCCCTCGAATTCTTGACACATTCCATTCAACCGGACACAGCGAACTTCCCTAACATCAAGCTGGCCCTCTAGTTTCTCATATTTCTTTTGAAGTCGAGCTAAAAAATGCGCTCTTCATCATAATGCATCTTCCATATCTGCACTCCACTCGTCATTCGGTGGAATTCAACCTCAAATTTCCCCTTACGATGAGCGATCTCATCAAGATATCAGCCTGTTTTGACAATATATCTTCCAATCGATCACTTTCCTGACATTTCCTAGTTAAGAAATTTTGCCACTCATTTTCACATTGCATAACAACTGTTAGCCCTCTCTTTAGCCTTTTAATGTGAAATCCATGTTCATATAGATGGGCATTATACTCACAAAAAATGAAAAATTATGTCACAGTTGCGGTTTCCACCCTGAAATGCTGCCAACAATTTTAGAAAATAGAATCTTTACCCGACTACCCAAAGCTCTCACACATTACTCAACCTTAGTAAGTATCCTCGAGCCATTAAAAACTCCATATACTCAGTCCAGATCCAACATACATAAAGTATTCTCATTAGTTAAATCAGTATAAGATTCATCCACACAAGGAACACTCTCAGGACCCATTTGAGGTAACCCAATAGACAAAACCAATGCTTTTAGGTTTAACCCGAGCCACAAAGTCCTGTGCAAATAGTTCGTCTGCCTATATACTATAGACACAAAAATAAGGACAGATCCAAATAAAAGAAATAATATAGATTCAACGAGGTTACATAGAAATCTAACCAAAACTAAGGATAACATTCTACACTTAAAATAAGAAAGTTCCCCTCTTCAACAGACTTATAAATAAAACTTACACTCTGCAGTTCATCTGTAATAGATTTGGCAGTAGTTTTATCCTATAGTGCACCATTAACCCTACAAGGAGTAGAAAGAACCCGATTTTGGTCAATATGGCATTTCTCAAACTCCATTAAATTAGGAAGTGAACCCATATCCTCTAGTACCCTAATTAGTCAAAATTTTTCACCCCAACCTACAGAATTTGGAGAAACCCATCATCAACAATAACCCTAGATATTTCTAACGCCTCTTTCAAATTATGCGCCTCACTCAAACCAGTTACCTCTAACTCAGGGTTTTGTTCACGAAGCTTAAGCGAAGCCTCACGTAGCCCAACTTCAGCCATTTTAACATACATATCTCCAAATAAACAATGAAAATCTCGAGTACCAATAAGTTTGTTAACCAATACAAATGGATAGCGTGGACAAGCATGCCCACTCTCTTTTAGAGCCCTAAGCTCCTCACGTAGTGATTCAATAATTCCATCCTTCTCCTTAATGTGACATGCAACCTATCTATCTCATCTCTTAATCCATTGTCGAATGATGCCCTAGGTTATCTATTGATCCTAATCGCCTATTCAATTTCTTCACTTTATTGGAACACTTAACAACAAGTTGAGTGACCTTGATTAATGCCTCACCAACCTATACCAAAACTCCAAAATAGTGGTTTAGGAAACCAAACATACCTCTATTCCAAACCCATTAGCCATAGTTAAACCACAGGAAGTTTTGAAAATTGAAATAGACATGGTGTCCTGCATTTTTATCAACTTTGGAGGACCCTTGTTATCTTTTTCTTCTACATCGATCTTACATATAGTACCTCTATGATTTTACCTCAAACAACCATCTTCATTAGATGTGCCCACATCTTGATAATAAGATAACAGTTTTGTTAAAACACAAAACCTTGTGACTACAAAACAAATAAACCTTCATTAAAATGACGTATGTGTGCATTGACAAACTTTAAATAGATAAATACCTTTCAAACCAATAGGACGCCCTATTCTACAATGCTATATTGCATCTTCTTCAAGATATCTAACCTTTTCCACTTTAATCCTTGATTCAGGTAAGTGTTCACATTCCATGGTGGCACTTCTTCTTGGTCATAACATCTCACATATAGGAATTTCTCTTCCCAATCTTCATAATCATCATGAGATATCCTTACAATTTCAACAGTTTCAATAACTGCCTTGAAAGATACCAAAGACTCACCCACATCCATTTTATGTAACCTATAGTAAGTACTAAACAATGGCACATTGAAATTAATGGTAATTTCATGGAAAAAAAGTTCAAAACCAGTCAGTATGGCTACTCCCCGAAAATGTATCTTAGGAAGAGCAACACCATAACCCTCTAAAACGCTAATAAAATAACCTGGTATAGGGAGAGACAAACCATACTGCAACTGACATGAATATACATTAAACATAGTTGGCGGTGTTCTTATCATGACACCCCCAATAGGGGGAATCATAATCTCACATGAAGATAAAAAAGAATGATACTTTTTTAGCATAGCTAAATCATCTAACGTAAGAACATTATTGCAAAGCGACATTATTTGACAAGACAACAAAAAATATACGATCAGATAGATAACAACTAGTATACTACTAATATATTAAATTTTAAACTACTTTGATGTTTGAAATATTACCCTACATTCTCGACCCATTAACAGCGACCACCCAAAAAAGGCAAGTTTAAAGTGCAGTTATACTTTTTTTATCGAAGCAGCCAACCCATACTTCACTACCAATATCTTACTAGCACTTTGTAAAAAAATACAACTAATAACCATGCTATCATGGCTGTTCACATTTTCCCTACGTTTCAAATTGAACTACGATAACTCCTTACGCATTAACTCCTTGGTTACGAAGGCTTATGGTATACACTTCTCCTAACCATATGAATCCAACAGTAAAGGTAATACAGCGAGTTCAACGAACTAGGTGAAGGATAGTTTGTGAAAGAAAAGAGAGAACCTCGCTAAGACTAAAACAAGAATAGCACATCGCCTTTGGCGAACCGCTCTAAGCGAACCTAGACGAAAAAAATGACTCTCACCCAGGATCATGTCATTAAGACCATAATCTAGGAACATGGTCCAAAATAAAAAAAAAGATTAAGGCAACCTCAGATGTAAATAACAATCCCCATAAATCTCACTCCCAATGCTAATGCGCCCCCCTTTTAAAGGAGCAATACCTTGCGTAGGCGACCGACGTTAGATATGAGAGTGAGGAAAATACTTCCCAGGCCCTCCCCTATGGGCACCAATCCCTAGGACTAGAGAGGAAAAGGAGTTGGTGTCTCATGATGACTCTAAAATTTAAACGACTCTAGTCATTACACCACAACCCTAGTCACTACAAATATTGATGCTCATTTACCAAGGTAAGCGAAGGGTTTCCCCTCATTAAAATTTTGTCTAGTGCCCCTAACATGCGATCTCTCACACAACTAGCTAATTAGAGTTAGATATAAATGATAGGGATGGTATTTTCAAGGTAGCATGAATTCACTCATTTCCCCAGTACTCATTGAACCTTCAATTAGCCCTAATCTAATACTCCTAAGATAGCAATCAAGCCTAGCACGATATTAAACTACACATGGATATATGGGTGTATCATAAAACATGGAATATCATAAATATTACAAGAACGGAAAGCATAAATCACACACGAATATTCATAGAGCATCAAAATAGGAAAATCTAAGAATCTCACAAAAATATTTTCTAGTCATTAATACAAAATATCCCCTAGAAATTAAACTACTCCATGGACATTGAACCCAATAAAAATCAATGGATTCAATGCCATAGGCATAAACTAGGAATAATAAATGAGAAGAGAAGAGTTAGTCCCCTTCTCTCTCTACCTACTCTTGAAAACTAAATTATGACTAAAAGCTTATTACTACTTGTTAAACCCTATTATACTAGTGCCTCTTTATATAGTATGTGTAAATGGGCTTTAGAAAAGCGCAAAACAAGGGGGAAACCCTAGCAGCCACGGCAGCACGGGCCGTGTGAAAGTGCACGGCTCGGGCCACAGGCCTGTGAAAAAGTAAATGGGTCGTGGACTGGAGGTGGTTCTTGGACAAAATGAGCAGCATGGCCTGTTCAAAAGCACGCGGGATGCTGTCTGGAGTCGTCATTTTCAGCTTCTGATGACACGGTTTGGCACAGGCCTTGTAAATGTACACGGGCCATGCCCGTCTTCACTTTGTTCTGGACTTTGGTTTTTTTTCTTTGACGTCTCCCATCTACTACCACGTTTAAACTCGTGGCCTTCGGTCTACTACCATTCTTGCAAATGACCTTCAACTATCTACTACCATTCTCGCGAATGGCATTCACTAAGATACTCCAAAGTGCTTACGAACAATATAAAAATAAGCTCACAAAATAGAATCTAGATACTCGTAAAGACATATAATTAATTACATCTAAATAATATACAAAACTTGGGATTTAGATAAGAAAACCAACAATGATCATCTAAACCTAGCAATCGACCATACAAAATCTACAAAAAAGATATGCTAAATGCATTAGGAAAGACATGCCTCTAGAGTCTCATCATGTGGTCACCCAATTTCTTGTGTCTCCCATTGATTCATTTATAGAAATGAGCTCTGCTTGACCTGGAGATAGGGCTTGAACGCTTCGTGATCTCTGCCAGGAGTTCACACATTTCCCCTAGTTTGCCCACGATGCTGCAGTTGCTCTACCGTTTTGTGCTCGGAAGGCCACATCTGTGTCAATGCGCATCCATCTAGCGTAAATAAGGTTTAGGTGACCTACCTGTGTGTACCATATTAGCTAGATGTCTCCAACTTGGGTGCGTCATTTGTTCCAGGGCTATATACAGTGAGTTGGGGTCAGCTAAGATCCTTGTCTTTGATGGATCTTGTTTAAAATCCTCCGCCCGTGTTGCCTTTTTACAATAGCCGGAATTGTCTCCATCGACACTTGTTATTCAATCATTGCATTATTCCTTGTACACCAGATTACCCATATAATGATGCATGTGAGGTTGAACCATTCACGTATCAAACCTTTGAGTTGGATTGGGTTCCCCTGTCCAAAATCGAAACCTAGCTAGGATGTTCTCTAATTTTTTTTGCAATGGTGCACTCTAGGATCATGTGCGTAGGTTTTTCTACTTGAACGTGGCATATTTGGCAGACAAGAAAGACCTTCATTTTCCTGATTCTCCATGCCTGTCCTATTGGTGCCACATTTTGTGCGAGTCTCCGTACACAAAATTTGACGTTCTTTGGGATCTTCAAGTGCCAAAAGTTCTTCCATAGCTTTTGGTCAGTTTCTATGTGTGTAGTTGGAGATGATCCTGATGGTTTATTTCTGGCTCTTGCATTCCATGCCTCGTGGTAGTCACTTCTAATAGTATAATTACCGAGCCAGTTCTTATCCCATAATTGATAGCCATTCTATCTAGGGTGATGGGAATGTTGATTTCGGCAATGTCATTTAATATTTTCGGCTAGAAGAACAACCTAAGTAGTGCCAAGCACCATTGCTTTGCATTGTCGAGCAGATAATTGATTTTGTTTCTAAGTTGTGGTAGAACTGGTTCTTCATACCTTATCAGGATTTTATGGTTCGGGATCCACTCATCTTGGATATCTATTTCACAACCATCTACCACTTGCTATTTGAGATAATTTTTTATGAGGTCTCTTCCCTATTTAAGTTTTACCTTCTGGAAATGCTCATAGAAGCAGTACTTGTTGAGGAATAGTTTGGAGAAGAATGACTTTTTGTTAGTTGTGAGCTTCCACGCTAGTTTCCCAGCAAGGCTTGGGTCATTTGTTCTGTGGATCGCATCCCTAGCACCCCTGCCATTTTGAGTGGCACATGGATTCCCGTGACTTCCAATGTATCTCTCTTCTTTCTGGGTCCCCTGCCCTTATGAATCTGTCCAGGTGACTATCTATTTTTTGCAATTGTGGAGGATATTTGGAAAGTGCTGAGGGTGTACTGGGTTGTTGTAGAAAGTACATGCTTGCTAAGGGTAGCCTTTCCTATAACCGACAGGTCTTTGATATTACAGATTGACATTTTTTCCTTTACCCTTTAGATCCGTTTCTTGAACATCCCCACTTTTTAGCTAATGAAGTATGTGTCATGACCTAAGATATTTTCCTTAAGTATATCTGTGCATACTATGAATCTTTGGCTGAGTCGTTCCTATGCTCCTTGGTCCGTATTTGGGTTGACTAGGAGTGGAGGCTTGTGAAAATTAATTATTTGGCCCGAGTAAGTAGCGAACAGATTTAGGGTTTGTGCCAGTTTTGTTGATCCACTTTCTAATATGTTGAAGAAAAGGATACAATCATCTCCAAACATCAGGTGTGATATTGGTTGGACCAAACGTCCAATTTTTACCCCTAAGCTATCATTGATGAGAAAGTTTCTTGGCATAGAATGAATATGAACGGTGAGAGTGGGCACCCTTGTCAGAGTCCCTATTTTGGCTAGAGTGACCTCGAATTAGCCCCACTGAGCTTTATGGAGTATGATACCGTAGTGACACACCCTATGGGCCAACCTATCCATTTATTTGGGAAGCCCTTGCGGGTCATCATCTTTTCTAAGAAAACCCATGATACCTGATCATATACCTTGCTCATGTCGATTTTCATTACTGCTATCGCTTACTTCTTTGTTTTTTTTCTTACAGATGAATTCAATGAGTTTGTGAGCTATGAGTGAGTTTTCAACAATGGATCTTCCTTGCATGAACATCTATTGGTTTCTTGAGGTTAGGAGGTCCATGATCTTTTTTATTCAGTTCTCCAGAACCTTATTATTGATTTTGTATATTACATTGCATAGGTTGATCGGCCGTAAAGTTTCACCCTGCTGGAATTAAGAAGGTTCAGCAGATTGTTGAACTGTCTTTCCCACTTCATCCCCTACTTCCAGCCAGTAGTGTTGGTAGAACCTCGATGGTAAACAATCGGGGCCAGGTGCCTTCCATTTGCCCATTTAGAAAATGGCTGCTTTTATTTCCCGTGGGGTGACTGGACACTCCAGTTGTATCTTTTGATTTGATTCAACCCTCTTGGTTATGAAGTTTCAGATATCCTGCGCAGTAGATTGTTCGAAGGCATCTACTGGCATACCAAATTCTTTAAGAAAAATAGAGCTTGCATGGTTGTAGACCAGTTGTTGGTGGTCCTCTTGCTTTGATATCCATGCCGTGTCATTCTTGAGTTGGGTTATGTAGTTCCCCTCTTTCCTTTTCTGCACCCATTTGTTGATGAATTTTTTGTTCCTATTCCTTCAGCCATAGGGACTTTTCCTTTTGTCTCCAGTAGTCATCCTGTATAGTGAGATATTGTCCAACTCTTTTGCTTTATCATGCATGCCGTCTGCATCCTTCTGTCTTTATTTTACATCTAGATGTCGTTTCACCCACTTTATTTTGTATTCCAGTTTACCAACATTCTCTTTGGCCAAGTTGTGTAATATTGTGGTGGTTTCATACAACTTCC
Source organism: Rubia tinctorum (assembly GCA_032355605.1). NCBI lineage: Eukaryota > Viridiplantae > Streptophyta > Magnoliopsida > Gentianales > Rubiaceae > Rubia > Rubia tinctorum. The sequence goes on from JAULKM010056589.1 coordinate 22,791, forward strand.
TGTTAAAACATTTTTTGGTGTTGGACTGAGCTAAGTTTTCTGCTGTTGTGGCCTTTCCTGCTAGTGGCTCTTCCATGTGTTGTACTGGTCTCCTGACACATTCTACCAGCTCCTTGAAGTTGTATCTGACCCAAAATGATTCAAATATTTTTATTGATGTGTTGTTTTGGCCCCTCCTTCTCGGATGTGTATTTATTGTGAGAGCTCCATGGTCAGATCTATTGATTGTATGGTTTGTTTTTGTCCCTCCTTCTCAGATGTGTATTTATTGTGAGAGCTCCATGGTCATATCTATCGATTGTATGGTTTGTGAGGCAGTATTTTTGGAACATCATCATCCATGTGTTGTTTGCAAATGCTCTATCTAGACGTTCTAGGATCAAATCGCTGCATCTTCTCCCATTGGACCGAGTGAACCATTGACCCTTATTCCTAAGCTCATGTAGGTTTGTCCCAGTTAGTAGATTGTTGAGATCGTTTGCTTCTTGTGATATTACTAGCCTTCCTCATAACTTTTCTTCCCTGTCTAGAACCTGGTTAAAGTCACCCGTGATGAGTACGGGAAGGTTGATATTATGTACCACCGACTCTAGGCTTTCCCAAATTAGTTTCCTTTTTGGTCGATTAGGGTACCCGTACATAAATCCAACATCCACTCATCGCCTTGGGAGCACATGATTTTGTTGCATACAAAATTTGGTTAGCTTTTTACTATCGATACTAGGATATCTGGTAACCAGGCTACACAGAGTCCTCCACTCGCTCCTATTGAATCTACTACTTCCCAGCTAGCGAAGTATGATCTACCTAGCCACATACTAATTCTACTATAGTCACACTTAGTCTTCATTAAAAGCACAATATTAGGGTTATATATGTTAATGTGGTTTTTTAAATATTTACTGTCAGATGATACATCAGTCCTTTGTAGTTCCAACTGAGTAGATTCATGTACCTTTGTGTGGTTGTCTGGACCAACCACCGAAGTAACGAAACTTTCTCCTTCTTCTCCTTGCATCACTATCTGCACCAGTGTCTCATAGGTTCTAGTTGTGACTATGACCAACCCTCCTTGTTCCGCTCTGAGTAATTGGATGATTTCTGGGAACATTGTCAGTGTCCGGTAAAGTTTCTCCTCATCATAAACTCCGATGCACCTTCTTTTGCTAAAAGCAATTTCTCCTATTTCCTCTTGTAGAAGTCTCTTCCTTTTAACTCCTAGTCCCCCTGCCAATGGTATGTACTCAATTATAGCCCAATCGATTGCCTTCTTCAATGTGATGGTTTGGACCAGGTTGTCACTCCTTCCGTGCTGACCCTCTAGCTTTTGCGTAGTTGTTGAGGAGCCTACCCCATCATTATTGTTTGCATCTTCAGCAATATTCAACAGCTCTACTCTCTCTATATTATTTTCAATGAGAATTTTGGTTTCAGTCGTTGATTTTGTTGGAGCGAGGCTAATGTTCCCCTTGTTCCTATGACGCACGTCATTGTCTTGAAATTCCCCTTCCATTTTACTTTATTTTGAATTACTCGATTGCTCTGTGGTAGATTTTTTGTGTTATACCTTTGGCCCTCTTACATTGTCACTTGAATTTCCTGCCTCATTTCTTTTCTCGGGTACTTCTTAGTAATTTTGCTTGCCTTGTCATACACCCCCTCCCCTTTCCATTTTTTCATTTCTTCTCCCCCAGCAGTGTGTTTTGGCGGGAAACCCTCATCCTCCTCCTTTGCCTCCAGGTCACCGATTTCCTCCAATTCCACCTTAAGTCCCTTGTCGAATTGGGGTTCCCCCCTGTCTTTCACTCCCCAACGGATATCTAAAATTGACCCGTTTGTGTCGCCATTGCCTTGGCTATCTTTTCCTTTGACCTTCGGTAGCGATGTGTCACTCTCCATTAGGGGGGCAAAAAATGAACATTGAAAACCGAACTAAAAACCAATATATCCGAATTCGAATAACCCAAACCAAATTTAATATACGATTTTTGGGTATCCAAATTATATAAACCAAATTATGAATATGGTTTTTGGATCAGTTTTGGATATTAAAAATCAAACCAAAACTCGAACCGAATACCAAATTGTAATTAATTAAATACATATAAAATAATAATTTAATTTAAAACTATAAAATTAAATTTATAAATAAATATAAGGTGAAGGACCAATCTATAAATTTGAAAAATTATTACCCAATTTCTTAACCCTAAGCGAGTTTGGGGAAATAATGCAACTGAGGTTGTAGGTTGCCATTTTCTTTCGTTCGTCTTCCCATGTTCGTCCCTCAGACCCTCACAACCACTGAGCTGAGCTCACTCCATCTTCTACCTTTTCACCAATTTCATTTCAATTCCCAGGTTCATTTTATCAACTAAACTATCACTTGTTACATTCGATTATTGTTCTTATTGGATTACTGAGCTTGAATCTCACTTAAACTCTGTTCCCGATTTTCAGTTTCGTACTCTTAAGAACTTCCTCAACTTTGGTCTATGAACACCATCCACTCGATAATATTGTTGTGTCGTTGTGATGAGGTAAGGAGAATGTTTGTGAAGAATTTTCTGAATTTTGGTGAGGGCTTTAAACTGTAGATGTTATAATTTTGTAGATTATATGAATATGAGTGAAGATCAGGGGTTTCACTTTCATGGTTGGGGAATGTAGGATGAGTACTCACCTTATTGGTTTAGTCAGTTTCGATCGTGATTTGCAACAACACAGGCTCTGATCAGTAATCTGTCGCAGTGGCGAACCAGGACAATATTTTAGGGGACTGATTTATACAGGCAAATTTTTTTCGAACGCTAGATTATATTGGTAATTTTTTTTCTGGGTACTGAATTACACTGATTTTTTACTTCTAAAAACTTAATTCTACATATTCAAACAAAATTCACTTAAATAATGGAGTGGGTATAAAATAATTCAAATTTTACAAATACGACAAATCACACTTGTTATTATTCTATCTTGTTAATTAATGAATTTATAATAACATAAAGAGTCAGTCTCTTGAAAGACGGTCTTTCCATAAGTCATGGAAAGACCAAGACTTTAAGTCTAAATTAGAAGCAATGAAGATAAAATTTTCGGGTTGTATGGATCGGGTTATAAAATTTATAACTATTACACGTTACATAATAAAACTTTAATATTACAACAAAAACTTTTTACCTTTTATTATTATAATTAAACCCCGTCTTCCATAAGCCTATGGAAAAACCGTCATTCCCAAGACTTTGTATAACATAAATAAGGTTCTAAAATTAAATTAGTGAGAAAATTAGTGGGCTTTTTTTAAAAAGGAAATGGTTAGGCATGAGAGTAGGTGGGCCTATTGGGTTAAGCCCATTTATCAGGTTTCTTTTTATTCCCTTGACGAGAATAAAACGACGTCGTTTTGGTTTTACTAAAACGACGTCATTTTGTTTAATGAAGAAACAAAAAAATCAAATATAAAAAATGGCATCGTCTTCCTCAGAACTCGCCGGAAAGGGGAGCTGAAACCTAGGTTTGGGGGCGGAATCCATGGATTCCGATGGCTCCTAGACCTAAATTCCGGGCCACCGGATCCTAGGGGTGGCGTCAGCACCCCCACGCTCCCCCTGGATCCGCCCATGGGTAAAATGGAAAAAAATTAAGTTAAAATAGCTGAGGACACATTCACCGTTTTGGGTATGGTTAATGACCCAATTGGTGAGTCAATATCGGAATGTGGATTGAAGGTTATATTGGCTCAATTCATCATAAATTAGAGTTAGTTTGATCTTTTTTCATTTTGCATGGTTGTAAATGCATTTAACCCTTAAAAATAAATTTTAAAATGAACGTAAAATGACCGTTTTACGCTCCTATATCCTTAAACTCATTATGGTTTCTGATTTGGGTTACCTTTCCCAAATCAACCACGCTGCATCTCCACGCTTTCGTTGCTATCTGTGACTGCCTCTAAGTTTCAACTTACTGTGGGTCATCCAGGTGCTAAATCAGGTGGTGGCGGAATCCTCCCAAATCTCAAACCTAAACCCGTCGAAGCCCCTTGAAGGATTTGGCCCGCCACTATACTTTGATGAGGTGCCGCTAGAGATGGATAAATTGGAAGTTTTTATTTTTGTTATTATTTTTGGGGTTCAGTTTTTATGATGTCATTTTCTCTCTTTGTCTTGTTGCACCTTCTTCTTCTTTTGTTGCTTGTCATTGGCCTCGGGTCCACTAATTTTATTTCCTTCACGAGAGAAATAAATTGTTGATTTTCCATTCATATGTTTGAAAATATTTTTGGAGGTCGAGTCTTGAATGGACGGGATTTACTAATACTAGTCAATCGGATTTGGGGAAACTTCACTTTTAATCTTACTTTTTATTTGTCGGCAAAAGCAGCAGAGTGAGTGGTGGAAGAAAAAGGAGGCGGGTGGAGAATTGTTTTGTGTGACTTGCAGAATCGGCGGCGGGGTAGCGGCTGAAGAATGAGGTGGCAGGTTGGTGTATTTAAGAACGGGGGATAAAAGGGCCAGCAAAAATTTAGAAATGAAATTGGGGTTATTTTTTGTCTTTTTACTATAAGTCAACGCCGGAATAATCTAGGTTAACACGAGTCTCCGGCGTTAGAGTTATGAATTTTAGAGTCATAACCAATCAAGTGTTATATTAGCATTTTGAAAAATTGATGGTTATATTTGCATGTATTAATGAATTGAGAGTTATCAAAACATTTAACCCTATTTATAATTACACGATTTTATATGACCCGCAGTTAAATGAGTTATAGAATAAATTATTCTTGGTTTGGATCTAGGGAGGTTTTTAAGAATTTCGTACGCAACTATCGTCGAGCACAACTTCGCGCAAGCTATATTCCCATGAAATGGATAGCATGATGATGCAATTTATTGTGTCTGAATGCAATTGAATACTTAAGGAATTGGCGGTGGAATTGATGGAATGTGATAGCGTGCATGGCGCATTTCATTTACGTTGAAATGATGGGTGGTTGTAAACACTACCATGTGGGTCGCATGTGTACACATATCGCCCGATCTCATTATCATTATAAAGATATATTTAGGTGAATCTTCAGAAACTCAAACATAGTAGTATTTGTTCCCAACCACTAGAAAACAAACTTAGGGTATTTGCAGTGGTAATCTTTTAATTTTAAGAGATCACTCTAGAGATTGAAAATATCCATAGTGAGAGTCTCTAGAGTTGTCTCTTAATAAAAGACCACTCAAAAGACTCCAAGCAAGAGGCCACTGAAGAGACTAGCTTGTCAGAGGGAGTAATGACCAAGGGGCCGGAGGCTGGCTTTGCCCCATTCTTCTATCCTCTTCAGGGACACGTGGCTCCCTCCCACTGGGCCACGTGTCCCACTAACTCAGCCTATGTTTTTTTTAAATTTCACATGGGACACGTGTCACCTATTGGTTGGGCCACGTGTCCCATCATTTATTTTTTAAATCTGATTTTTAAAATTTGATTTAAAAATATATTTTAAAATATGCAAAATATTATTAAAAATATATAATTTTGTTCTTAAATGTGGAAAAAAGAACAATATATATAATAATTTTTTTAAAAATAAAAAATATTTTTTTACAACGAACGGCGATATATAAAAGAACCAAAAAATAAATTATTTAATAATTTTTTAAAAAATGAAATTCAATTTTAAATTTCATAACGTATTAATAAATTTCACATTCAACTTATTTTGGGTGGACAAATTT
>JAULKM010056590.1:0-12506 GCA_032355605.1 Rubia tinctorum
AAAACTTCCCCCTTTACCTTTGCTTAGTAAGGTCGCTCACCAAGTGTATATCACTCGCAACTCACACGGCTAAGGGCTATCTGTGGGCAATTTAATCAAAAACAGTCGCAATGCAAAGCAAATCTGGAACAGGGTACTGTAGAATCTATTTCAAAATTTAAAAATGTATAAACTCAACGAAAAACTCTAAGAATTGGATTTCCAAATTCTACAAATAATAAGGAACACAACTCAATTTGAATGGCACAAATCGGAGCTGTAATGAATGAGATATGATCAAAATAAGAATGCTTTATATAGGCCTATGAAAAATTCTGAGAATGAATGAAAGTTTTCCGAAACCAATTAGGATTAAGATTTTAACCCTCAATTCCGACCCAAATCTGATTTCTCCTCTTCCTTGCTGTCCAAGGAAGTAAAATTCAGCCCAAATTCAAGCCTAAAACAAATCAAAAATGTTTTCCAACTCCGACTAGGATTTTGTTTCTTTTTCATTTTGTAAGTCGGATTTCCTTTTTCTTTCTTCATTTTTCCTTCTCTTTTCCTTCTCTTTTCCTTTATGGAGAAGCTTGGAGACAGTTATATACCATTAAGATTGATAGGCTTCAGGAAGTTAAAGTCCCACGTTAGCAGCTGATTTCCCTAAAACTTTCTTCATCTCTCAGCTATATTGTAGGAAAATAGCAAGTCCTACACAATCAAGAAGATATATATCATATGCTAATGGATTTTATAATGTAAAATATATCGGATCCAACGTGATCTAATAACACGAAACGAAGACCGAATAAGCAAGAAAAACCATGGAGGATCAATGTAAAACTTATAATACATCTATAGGTAACATTTTCTGTTTTTTACTATATCTCAAATACTATTTTCATATTTAATGTTCTTCAACAAAACTAATCTGGCTAACATTTTAGTGGGAAAAAGGTAAACCTTAATAAACTGTTCTACTGGGAAAATCAGTTAACTAATATCTCACAAACACTTTTTTTATTCTTTTCTAATCTCGTAAAAGCACCATAAAAGCCTAAGTTACTCTTACAAATGAAAGAAGTGTTCCTCTTGAAGACTAAACAACACTGTGAGCCAGGAAAGGAACTTATAACTCAGTAATTTTTTTTACTAATTAATCTATTTTGTAGGAAATGAATGAAACCCAACCAAAATTGAATGGCATTTTAAATTTAAAGGCCACATAGAAAGGGTAGCGAATATCCAAAAACAACTGTGCCACATAAAGATTACTTTATAATGGTGTACACTACCTCCCCAGCACCACCACCGCACCTCCTTCTCCACTCTCCCTCAACCCTAGCTTAGCCCCGCTCACAACCCTAACAACCAACCCTTCCTCGTCCTCTCCTCTTCCACCACCATCTGAGCCCACCACTGCCGCTGAATTTATGATTGGAACGCGGTGGCGGTGGCGATTGAAACGCCGATTGGAATGCAGTGGCGGTGGAGCGCGGTGGAACTCCAATTTGGTGGTGCAACTCGAATTCGATTCAGTGGTGGAACGCCGAGGGGAGAAAAATAGAGGAGAAGTTGCAGTCTAAGCTAGGGTTGAGAAAAAACTAGAGAAAATGAGTGAAGAAAAAATTAGATCTGGGCGTTATGGTAAATGAGTGCAGTATGGGTTCAAGGCAAAAACTGAGCATAGTTAATGTCAAACATTATGGAAAATTACCCTATGGCCCTAAAATTCCATTACGACATTATCCTTCTCATCAAAATACATGATTTTTGTTATTCTTCCATAAATATAGAAATAAAAAAAAAATTATTTTTAGGGTAAATTGTTGGAAAGCACTAGTGCATGTTCTAAAGGATGTTAGAGTTGATTACTTTGAAGTAAGAAAGGGAAATCGAAAAGGATTACTAATACGTTCTTGCGCCTCATTGTTAATAAATATTCTCTTATTATGTTAAAAATACAAGGAGGGTGAGTACCATCGCGTTCGAGCGGATTTCAATTTGGAGTTACGAGTAAAGGTTTTACTTTTTGCACTTAGGTCCCTCCAAGAAAATTGGAGTAGTCGAGTCACGAGATTGGCGACACCAATATTTAATTGAACAATCTATGATTTCTACTTTTCGATTTGGGCATGTATGAGTTAAAGGAAGGGCCTTGAAAGTCAGCATTGATTACTTGTACACAATTTTAGAAAATTACACTATGGCCCAAAATTGTGTTTTTCCATTATCCATTGCTCCCAACTACCCAATTTTTGTTATTCTTACCTCAATATAAAAATAATAAATAATATTATTTTTGGTCAAATGTTGGAAAGCGCTAGTAAATGTTCTGAAGACACTTAGAGTTGATTACATAGAAGCAAGAAAGAGAAATCAGAAAGGATTACGGATATATTCTTGTGCCCGATCGATGATAAATATTCCGTTACATATTTGGAAAATAAAATGGAGGTGTAGAGGGAAGTACCACGTTCGATCGGATTTCAATTTGGAGTTACGAGTAAAGTTTTTTACTTTTGGCACTTAAGTCCCTCCAAGAAATTTTGAATTATCGAATCACGAAATTGGCGACACCAAAATTCAATTGAATAATACAAAATTGCAAATTTGTGATTTGGTCATGTATGGGTTAATGGAAGGACCTCGAAAGTCAACATTGATTACTTGTACACAATATTGGAAAATTACACTATGGCCCGAAATTGTGTTTCCCCATTATCCATTGCTCCAAAATACATGATTTTTGTTATTCTTATCTAAATATAAAAATATTAAAAAATATATATTTTTTTGGTGAATTATGAGAAAGCGCTAGTAGATGTTCCAAAGTATCTTAAAGTTGATTACATAAAAGTAAGGAAGAGAAATTAGAAAGAATTACGGATATATTCTTGTGCCCGTTTCAAGATAAATATTTCGTTACAAATTTGGAAAATAGAATGGGGGTTTATAGGGAATCTCCACGTTCGAACGGATTTTGAATTTCGACTTACGAGTAAAGTTTTTACTTTTTGTACTTAGGTCCATCTAAGAAATTTGGAATTCTCAAATCACGAAATTGGAGACATCAAAATTCAATTGAATAATATATGAATGCGACTTTGCGATTTGGGCATGTAGGGGTGAATGGAATGACCTCAAAAGTCAATATTGATTACTTGTATACAATTTTGGAAAATTACACCGTGACCCAAAATTCCATTGCTCCAAAACACGTGATTTTTGTTATTAAAAATTACATTCTTATTTATATAAGGTCAATAATGGTTGATCATTGATTAATTAAAACTAGTTAAAGTCAACAGAAGAAATGAACGATTTTGAAAGTCAAGAAAAATAATAATTTAACTTTGAGCGCCTGCATGCATCCGCACAAATCACATAATATTTTTGGCAAACAAATTAAATTATTTTGGCAAATTTGTTTTTGAAATTTTGGTGGGAAGATTGAATTTTTGAAATATTTAGCTAAGAGCAGCTGCGTCCATCGCATGGAATTTTTAGCAAAAAAAAATTAAAAATTTTGGTGAATTTTTTTAAATTTTTTGTGGGAAGATTGAATTTTAAAAATATTTAGTATAGAGTGGCTACACACAGCTGCACCCATCGCAAGAAATTGGTGGCGAATTTTAAATTTTTTTGCAGGAATATTAAAATTTAAAATATTTAAGTTAGAGCGGCTGTGCGCAGCTACGCCTATCGAATGAATTTTTTTGCAAAAAATTTAAAATTATTTGTGAATTTTTTGAAAATTTTGGCGAAAAAATTGAAAATTGAAAATATTTAGTTTAGAGCGTCTACGCGCAGCTGCACATATCGTATGAAATTTTGGCAAAAAAATTTAAAATTTTTGGCAATTTTTTTTAAAATTCTTGACCGGAAGATTGAATTTTAAACTTTTAGAACCGTTTTTTTAACACCGGTTTTTTAAAAATTGATGCTAAATTATCAATTGTTTTTTAAAAATTAATACTAGTTTTCAAAAACCGGTGCGAATTTAAAAAATCGATGCTAATTTATGAGGGGCACCGGTTTTCAAAAATCGGTGCCAAAAAATCATTGCTAGAGGTTGTCTCTGTGGTAGTGTGTATGCATACATACATATATATATATATACATATATATATATGTATATGTACATGTATACATATATATACACATATGTATACATATATATACACAAACATATATGTATACATATATATACACACACACACACACATATATATGTGCATATATATACACACACGATTCTACGTTTGGTTTTATGTTAGGGTGTGAGATGTTTACAGTATCATAATAAGGAGTAAATCTTAGGGTTAGCCATGAATACCGGGATAGGCGTTGAGGTTTTATTCCCTTGGATGGTTAATTCTTTATAGATACTTGGAAACAAACTGTAAATGATCCCTGTTTCAACTATGTGTAGTATCCATGTATACTGGATTAAAACAGGTAGAAAAAACTACTGAAAAATCCATAACTCTAGAAAATGATAAATCCATTATTAAATTACTAAATGAGGATGATATTAACAGATATAAACAACTTTATAAGTTTCTCCATATAGAATTAGTTCAAATTGCCTTTAAACCATTAACTTTAAAGGGATTACCAGAAAGTTTTATAGCAATTTTAAGAGATGGTAGAAATCTAAATTGGAATAATTCAATTATAAATATAATACAGTCTAGTTTGGCACATGGACCAATATACTTTAATGTGTTTCCAGATTTAAATTTATCATTGACTGATAAAATATACTAGACACTTTGACTTTGCATGTTAATACTAATGGTCACACGTATGCTGAAGGATCTGAGCTAATATCTTTATGTTATCGCATTTACTTTAGACCTTTATTTACATTAAATACAAATTGTAAAATTAAGGATAAAAACATAAATGAAACTATAATAATAGAAACAAACTTTAACAATTCACATATTTCTACTAGAACTATTAAGTGGGGTGAGATTCCAATTCCAGAAGACAGGCAACTAGAAAAAATAGGAATCCATCAACCCAAAATAGAGTCAAATGTACAACATATTTTACAAACATCAGAAGGAATAGTTAATATACAAATGAATAAAAAAATTGTTAGAAGGTAGAAGATCATATTCTACGAGCTCTAGATTAAAATAGAACTCCATCCAATAGATTTTTCATTTCCCCATATGTTGAGAATCAAGCCAGCTCTTCACATCTGACAAATGAAAAATTGAGGAAGAGGAAGATCTATATCATATTGATAATCTGGTAAAAAATAAAATTAAAATATTGTAAAAGGAATTTATATTATGAAAGATGCAGATATAACTGAATCCGAAATGAATTTTTCAATATGATAGGAGAACAAATTAATTTTGAAAAAGGATCTGTAGGAAGGCAGGTCATTAACAATAATTCTTCTCAGAAAAATTGAATCCATTTCGAAAATGGTTTTTGATAGCTTTTCCAGCAAAGATAAAAATATGATTCAAATAGAATTTTATCAATTCACTACTAAGCATAATAGCATTATCCATTTTGTTCCATGGTTTCTAACCCACTATACGGAATCTTATATTTCCACAATTGAAAGAAAATATAAGCTATCTGATGGAAAAATATTAAAAGCAGAATATCCTCCACAATTATCTTTTCATATAGAAAGTCAAGGGGAAATTCTAAATTTTAAAGCATTCTCAAAATTGTTTGAGGAAAAAACTCTTCAGCTTACAATTAAACAGCTAAATATTCTATTATAACAACAAAATTATACATATTTATACCCTCGAATAATTGGAGAATAGGTAGTCTCTATAAGAGATAAAATTTAAGATTTAATATCTCCATCCGGAATATTATTATAAGATAGCCCTTCTACATCATCAAATAATAATGAGCAAATAGTTAAATCAAATTTACAATCACATCAAGAAATAAAAGATTTTAAATTGAGACTCACTTCTGAATTGATATCCCTAATAAAGAAAAGTTTTAAGGGACTCAAATTAAATACCTTAGAAGAAGAATATTCTATTATGTTAGAAGAATATCATAACAAAGATCAGTTTAATAAAATTGATCACAAAGAAAAATATAAATATGCAGATAGACCTACAATGCGAATGCACTATTATAGTAGGCCTTCACTAATGGGTACACTCCAAGAGGAACAAGAGTTTATTATGACTAATAGTTATAATGAAAAAGAAATATATGAATGGAATATAGCTCAGACAAGACCTTCACTTGTTGTCAAAATTGTGAACAAGGAAAAGTATGTCTAATAAAAACAGTTGAGTTAGAGACAGAAAATGAGGAATTCTATTTGATCAATTCCCAATTTCAAGATCTCAAAATTAATGTACTCACTGATAATAGTATATTAGAATTTTTTAAGATGATAAAAGATCTTGAATTAAGATCTAAATTAATAGAAAAAATGGAAAATAATTCATCTCTTAACACTCCCCAAGTAGATAAGATTACACAAAGCATGGAGTCATACTCAATGACTAAGGTCATAAAAATGATAGAAGAAAAAAATAAATCTAAAATGAAATACAGGCTTCCACAACTGATCTTATAAAAGAAATAGAAAATCTTTAAAATGAGGTTAAAAACCTTGAAAACGTAATATTCAACTAGATAACAGACTAACATATTTAGAAAACTTCCACAAAAAAGGAAAAGAAGTAATTTCACCACCTTTATTCGATAATGAAAATTTCTTATCAACGCTAGATATAGTATCATAAAATGGCATACCTACGTAACATTGTTAATTAAAGATGAATATACTATAAGATTACAAGTCTTAATAGATAGTGGGGAAGATATTAGTGTCATAAATGAGGGAATCATACCCACAAAATATTATAAAAAGCTCATAAAGTCAGACATGCAGGAGGAGACAGATTAGATATTCAATATAAATTATCCTCTGCATTTATATGCAAGAATAAAACTTGCATTCCTGAAACATTTTCATTAGTCAAAAACATAAAAAAAAACCAAGTCATACTAGGTACCCCCTTTATAAATAAATTATTCTTGACAGAAAAAATAGATCAAACAGAGATAATAGTAGTTATAAAAATAATAAAGTAAAATTCTAATTTTTAGAAAAATCTTTCACTAGGACAATAAATGAAATAAAAGAAATAATAAGCGAAAAAATCAAATCAAAATTTTAAAATGGGAAGTTAATTCATTAACTATTAAAAACAGGCCTCAAGTCCCTAAGCTACACGATAAAATAAAATAGATCTATGCACAATTTACATAAGAAATATGCAATGAACACCCTATGGAATAGGAAGAACACATCGTATACCTCCCTCATGAAGAAGGTTTTAGTAATGATCAAATCCCTACCAAAGCTAGACCATGCCAAATTAACTCAGAATACCTAGAATTATGTAAAAAAGAAATAGAATCTTTATCACAGAAAGGTTTAGTAAAACGTTCAAATTCTCCATGGTCATGTACAAGATTTTAAGTTAATAAACATAGTGAAATAGAAAGAGGAGTACCAAGATTGGTAATAAACTACAAACCTTTAAATAAGGTATTGACATGGATAAGACAATCAATTCCTAATAAAAAGGATTTATTAGATAGATTATACAATGCGATTATATTTTCTAAATTTGACTTAAAATTAGGATATTGGCAAATTCAAATACATGAGTTGGATCAATATAAAACTCTATTTAATTTACATATAGGTCATTATGAATGGGAGGTAATGCCTTTTGGATTAAAAAATGCACCTTCTGAATTCCAACAAATAATGAATGATATTTGTACTCCTTATAGTGAGTTCATTATTGTTTATATTGATGATATATTAGTTGTTTCTAAAGACATTGAATCTCATTTTAAACACCTTGAAATATTCAAGAAAGTTGTTATACAACATGGGTTGGTAATATCCAAACCCAAGATGACAAATTATATGACAGATTAAAAGATCATCCGAGTCCATGGACCAATAACCATACAAACATGATAAAAAAGATAAAAGAAAAAGGTTAAAATATTACCACGTTTAATGTTAGCCAATCCAAATTGGGAAAAAATAGTGGAAACAGATGGCTCATACATAGGATATGGAGGCATACTAAAACAAATATGTCCACTCACTAAAAAAGAACTTCTAGTCAGATTTTATTCTGGAAAATGGACAAATAGCCAAAAGAATTATTCAACTGTTGTTAAAGATATATTATCAATACTAAAATGTGTTTTAAAATTTCAAAAATATTTATATAATCAAAAATTTAAAGTTTTTACTGATTGTAAATTGGCCCCTTACATGTTTAAAAAAGATATCAAACGTGATGTCTCAAAACAAATGTTTGCAAGATGGCAGACTCATTAAAGCCTTTTGATATAGAAACTATATACAAGAAAACGGAAGAAAATAATCTCCCCGATTTCTTAACAAGAGTACATTTATCATGATACTAATCTGTTATATTGTTCATGCAGGATGGATACAATTCCCTGATAGGAAAAAAGATCCCTATAGGGGCCGTGGAGGAAGAAGTTATAATCCTAACCCATGCATGGGTAATATCCTTGCTCAGATTGGACAAAAGAAGCTAATAGCTGAAAATTTGTCATCCTCCCTGGGTATATCTGTGACACATCCTTTATATAAGGATTTAATGGAGTATGCGCAGGAAATTGTGGTTAATAGACCAAAAAGTTCTTATTCTAACATGGATGAAGAACAGGAAGATAATATTGCTTCCTATAAAAACACAAGAGGAAATTACATTACTTCTTGAAAATAAATATTTGCAACGGGAAGATGACCCATGGGCCTTAATACAAAGGTATTCTGATAAACCATTCTACGCCGTAGAAGCCTATAAATCAAGACCATATTATGAGGGTTTGCTAAAAGAAATGGGAACATGCAAAATAACGCACTTTACCCCAATCAATATTTAAAAAATATATAATTTCAGCAAAATAATAATAAAAAGGATCATGTCCCCAGAATAATGGGCATTATCCCCAATGAAATAAAGGGAATTTACTTCTTCTAAATTAAAATTTATTTTTAAATTTAATTATTGGGATTATATCTTAGCTTTAAAGAAAGTATTCTTTAATGAGAATTCAAGAAGAAAACATACATGGTTTGTTCGAATTGACGAACAAGTGTTTCAAAGACACATTCCAAACTGGTTTTCGGAATGGTGGCTATCATATGGCCCAGAGGTATCAATTTTGCTTCAAGAATTTAAAGACTTATATTCAAAATGGGTAAATGTATCTCCCAAATTAATAGAACTTGAAAATAAAAAAACATGGATTAAAAATATTGATCCAATGTACTTTTTTTTATAGAATTTACTATCCCATAGATTTACAAATGGGTTCCTGAACCTGGTTATACTGAAAGGCAAGTTCCATGCTTAAAGAGAATTGGTTATACCAAATCTGAGATAACATAATGAAAAAGGATTATACTACAAGCCAAATACATGACACATAATTGATAAGGGCCATAACCTTAAAATTGATAGAATATGAAAAGAAAATTGCTCAACATTAAACGATTCAAAGCAGTTCCTTCCAGCATATAATGCAAAGCTTGCAAATGCAACAAGGAATTTCATTCCAAGAAGACATTATTAAGTCATACTTGAGTGAGGTCAAAAAAAATTTGTTCCAGATTATCAATAAGCCAGATCAGATTCCTCCATGACCTCCCAATCCTCTAAGGGAGAAGGTGATGAATACCTCCAGGATAGGCAGGACCATTTATGATGAAGAGGGACTTGAAGAAATATTGGAAGAAATGAGCAAATCAGCTAAACAAATTTTAAAGGGAAAATGAAAAGAAGAGTGAAAACTTAAACTGAAAGACACCAATAATGGATACCACTATATTGGAAGAAATATTGGAAGAAATGAGTGAATCAGCTAAACAAAGTCTAAAGGGAAAAGGAAAAGCAGAGTGAAAACTTAGACTGAAAGACACCAATAATGGATACCACTATGATTGAAGTCGACAGCAGCAACAAGACTAAGATGGATAGACAAAGGATAATGGTGGACCCCACCACTACCAAGAGTCAGATTTCAGAAGGACCGGACAACACTGGCAGACCAACCATCATGGAGGACCCCACAACAACATTCATAACATGCTTTTCGGATTCAAAATTTGTTGTAAACTTTTTCTGTTTGGGCTTCAACTTGATAAGTTTGAAATCCATTTGTAACATATTTGGATTCCATTTCTTAGTCTATAAATAATTAGATAGAAGAAGAAACACAGTTAGTAGGTGTGTGAAGGTGTCTGATTCTTCTTCTATCTAAGTATTTATAGACTAAGAAATGGAATTCAAATATTTTACAAACAAATTTCAAACTTATCAAGTTGATGTCTGAATAGAAAAAGTTTATAACAGATTTTGAATCCAAAAAGCATGTTATGAATGCTGTTGTGGGGTCCTCCATGATGGTTTGTCAGCCACTGCTGTCCGGTCCTTCTGGAATCTGACTCTAGGTAGTGATGAGGTCCACCATTATCTTTTGTCTGTCCATCTTGGTCCTGTTACTGCTGCGGACTTCAATTATAGTGGAATCCATTATTGGTGTCTTCAAGTCTGAGTTTTCCCTCTGGTTTTCCTTTTCCCTTTAGACTTTGTTGGGCTAATTTGCTTATTTCTTCCAATATTTCGTCAAGTCCCTCTTCATCATAAGGGTCCTGGCTATCCTGGAGGTATTCATCATCTTCTCCCTTGGAGGATTGAGGGGCCATGGAGGCATCTGATCTGGCCTTATTGATATTTTGGAACAATTTTTTTTGACCTCACTCAAGTATGACTGTCTTCTTAGGATGAAATTCCTTGTTGCATTTTCAACCTTTGCATTATATGCTGGAAGGAACTGCTTTGAATCGTTTAATGTTGAGCAATTTTCTTTTCATATTCTATCAATTTTAAGGTTATGGCCCTTATCAATTATGTGTCATGTATTTGGCTTGTAGTATAATCCTTTTTCATTATGTTATCTCAGATTTGGTATAACCAATTCTCTTTAAGCATGAGACTTGGCTTTCAGTATAACCAGGTTCAGGAACCCATTTGTAAATCCATGGGATGGTAAATTCTATAAAAAAAGTACATAATCCATGTTTTTATTTTATTTTCAAGTTCTATTAATTTGGGAGAAACACTTACCCATTTGTATATAATTCTTTAAATTCTTGAGGCAAAATTGATACCTCTGGGTCATATGATAGCCACCATTCTGAAAACCAGTTTGGGATGTGTCTTTGAAACACTTGTTCATCAATTCGAACAAACCATATATGTTTTCTTCTTGAATTCTCATAAAAGAATACTTTCTTCAAAGCTGATATATAATCACAATAATTAAATTTAAAATTATTTTTAATTCAAAAGAAGTGAATTCACTTCATTTCATTGGGCACAATGCCCATTCTTCTTGGGATATGATCCTTTTTATTATTATTTTACTGAAATTATATATTTTTTAATATTGGTTGGGGTAAAGTGCATTATATCGCATGCTCCCGTTGCTTTTAGAAAACCCTCACAATATGGTTTTGATTTATAGGCTTCTACATCGTAGAATGGTGTATAAAAATACCTTTGCATTAAGGCCCATGGGTCATCATCCCGTTGCAAATATTTATTTTCAAGAAGTAATATAATTTGCTCTTGTTTTGTTTTTTGATAGGAAGCAATATTATCTTCCTGTTATTCTGCCATGTTAGCATAAGAACTTTCTGGTCTATTAACCACAGTTTCCTAAGCATACTATATTAAATCCTTAAATAAAGGATGTGTCACAGATATACCCAGGGAGAATGATAGATTTTCATCTATTAGCTTCTTTTGTCCAATCTGAGCAAGGATATTACCCCTTCCTGGGTTAGGGTTATGACCCATTCCTCCGCGACACCTATAGGGACCTTTTACCCTATCAGTGAATTGCATCCGGCATGAAACAATGTAATAGATTAGTATCATGATAAATGTTCTCTTGTTAAGAAATCAGGGAGATTATTTTCTTCCCTTTCTTGTATATAATTTCTATACCAAAAGGGTTTAAACGGGTCTGCCATCTTGGAAACATTTTGTTTTTAGACATCATGTTTGAAATCTTTTTCAAACATGTAAGGGGCCGATTTTCAATCAGTAAAAACTTTAAATTTCTGATTATATAAATCATCTTGAAATTTTAAAATACATTTTAGTATTGATAATATCTCTTTAACAACAGTTGAATAATTCTTTTGGCTATTTTCCAGAATAAAATCTGACTAGAAATTCTTTTTTATTGACTGGACATATTTGTTTTAGTATGCCTCC
Organism: Rubia tinctorum; assembly: GCA_032355605.1. Classification (NCBI taxonomy): domain Eukaryota; kingdom Viridiplantae; phylum Streptophyta; class Magnoliopsida; order Gentianales; family Rubiaceae; genus Rubia; species Rubia tinctorum. The sequence goes on from JAULKM010056590.1 coordinate 12,345, forward strand.
ATATCCAATGTATGAGGCATGACCTGACCTCAAATGCATGTGTTTTCCGGAGCATTTAACATCTCTTTTGTTATCATTTTGTTGTAATATTGCTAGATTTAGGTAGGTTTACATCATAAGGGGTTTAGATGACCGTTTTCGGTTTTTGTATCTAAATCCTTC
>JAULKM010056610.1:0-12506 GCA_032355605.1 Rubia tinctorum
GGGATAGCACAAATATATCTACTAATAACGACTACGAGGATCAGCCTTCATGCTAATCGTTATTAGTGAGCCACATTAATAATTAGTCAAATTCATTCAAATTCATCTCAAATCTAAGAAATTTCATCAATCATTAATCATAATTGGTTGTCACTCTTAATTATAACCTAACATCAACTAACGATAATCACATCAACAAAAAGTCAAAGTATCCTGGGTTTGACCAAAAACCTAGTAAATAATTAACCCACGGTCATCAACTAGTTGATCATCCTAGTGTAAATTATACATTAAATAAAGAACATAGAACAAAGCACAAAATATACTTGATAATAAAAGCACAAAGGAGAAATCAAATCTCACAAATTCATACTAGAAATGCTTACCAATTGCTCCCGAAAGTATATTTAGCCTAGATTAGCTAAGCCCATAAAAAGCACAAATATCCATTTTAAACATTGGAGAAAAAAAAATGAAAATATGGAAGAGTAAATGAAAACTAGGGTTTTGAAGAGGAGAAAATCCGTTCTTCAAATGGGGGAGAGAATGAGGTATTTATAGTCTAAAAATTAAAAGAGAAAAGCAATAAAATGGCTACTGGGCTCTTTGACATGACCAGTGTCAATTTGAAATGGTCGGTGGCCACGACCAGTGTCAATTTGACACGGTCGATGTCAAGTGTTCAGCCCATCTTCTACCAATTTTCAGAATAATTGGTCTTCTCTTCTAACTTTCGTCGCCTCTTCAATCTCAAACTCTTCAAACTCGGACTCTTCAAAAGGAGTCTTCAAAATTATCTTCAAAACACTTCATAAATCAAATAATTAGGACATAAAACCTATGATATCATCATAACCCTCCAATTGATAAAATGTCTCTTTACTTCAAATTAAATTCGTAATGTATTACAAAATTAGACTTAAAATGTACAAAAAATATGATATAAATTGGGCACATCACATTGGCCTAAGTGACCAAGTGTAATGACGTCTTTGTGGCCCAAAAAAGAAAGGACCTTAAGAAGTTGGGTATGAATTATTTACAAGAATAAAAAACTTGGAAGTCCAAATAGGCCAACTGGCCACCTCCATAAGCCTGCTTGAAGCAAGAGAGTCGGGTAAACTTCTACCTCAGCTGGAGTTAAACCCATTGCAAAACATGAGTGAAATTAATTTCAGGAATGGTAAAAAGTTCAAGGTAGCCAAGAGGGAAATCGATCAAGAAGATGATAGAGTCATCAAAAGCACCAAGGTTTGAATCGAGTAAGCGATCTTGCTTGGGGGAAATACCAATGAGGATTTGGAGATTTTGAAGGGAAAGTAGAATCAGTAGTATCTCCACGGGCACCCATCAAAACTAAACTCGAGAAGGTTACCTCTCAACTGCCATTTTTTATAGCATTGATGGCAAAAAGAAGCAAATGAGTTGACAACGAAGTATTCCAATGTTGTAAGGTAAACCTTCCCTTGCTTGATGATATTGCTCAAATATCTCTATATGCTAAGTTTTTCTAAAGAGGCGTGTACTGAAAATAGGTCAAAAGACCTTAGAAACATAGGAAAGGTCAAGATTGGAAGACATGTCTTGGCTATGTGCCATAAGAAATTTCCTAAGAAATGTGATCCTGATGTTTTTTCTATCCCCATAACGGGAAATTGGGTTGGAAATTGAATGTGAAAAGTAAAAAGTAGGATGAGTGGATGAGTGGATGAAATTGAAGGATTGTTGCTAAAAATGGAAAGTGTGTCATTCAAAAAATCCCAAAATGGTAAGTGTGGCACAAATAGAGAAACAGGGGGAGTAGGAAGCTTGTGCAGCTCTTTTATAAAGGATGAATGTAGTAATAAAGTTATCCAATTTAAAAATAAGTTTTCCATTTGGAATATTATGCTTTACACTACATTGATCCAAACAACTTTTCTCCAAATGCAATATTTGAAGAGCATCTTTAGAAATGAAAACAAACCATGATTTTACAGGCAATAAATGATAATAATACTATTTTCTTAAATTTTAGTCTTCAAACCTCACAAATTTGATCAAGTAAGTCTATCGATTGATAGTTATTGATGGTGAGAACTGGGAGTGAGCGTCTGATTAGTTTGATTGGGTTTTGAGTTATTCAATTCAGTTCAATCGGGTTGACCATTAAAAAAATCAAAAATCAAAATTGAACCATATTACTAAGAAAATTGAATCAACGAAATTGAATTCAGAATTCGGTTTTTGAGTTGGAAGCAAACAAGCCGAATAAATCGAAATACTTGAATTTACAGTAAAAAAAAGATAATATTTTTCAAATTTCTCAACACACTTTAACCCAACTTCTAGACTTTAATTGGGCATGAATTCAATGAATTCACAGTATCACATCAACATATCATGAAAGTTCTACATCAAAATATAGAATCTAACAAGTGCAAAATAAATTGAAAAATCCAAATCTTATTCACAAATAATAACTTAGTACATTTTAAAATTCGATGGACACCACACTACACACACCATCATCTCTCTAAACGAAAAGCCTTGCCCCCATCTTCAAACAAAACCGTAGTTAAAAGCTTCCAGGAGAGGCAGGCGCTGCTTCAATTTCAGTGGTCTCCCTACCCCCAAACCACCCTCTGCAAATTCTCTACCTCCCAAACCCCTGTAAATACTCTACCTCCCCTCCTCTCCTCCCTTCCTTCCTCTTTTCCATAATCCCTTTCCTCTTCCTTTGTCTCTTTGCCTTATCCGTTTTTATTTTTTCCCCAACTTCGAAGATGCCAACCACTCTCTACTCTTTTTTCCCCAACTTTGAAGACACCAGCAATTGTTGGATATAGTTATGACAACCATGTAATGGACGCGAAGGGGACACACTGACATCGGAGTGCCTTAAGTTTTAAACAAGGGTATAACAAAGTCGATAGACAAAGACATATGATAGAGATGCAAACAAAGATGGTGCTTTCAATGGTTTCATGGTTAGATCCAAAGGGTTTAATGTGATTTTGCAGGCTTATATTTACGCATTCGGAGTGTTAAGCTAAAGAGATTCTCAGAAGAGTCACTTTTGGACAACCGCGCACCACCGTCGTTGGTCACACACGTGTTAGCTCGACCAGGCACCGCTAGAGCGAACTACGTGCCACCCCCATTCAGTCACACACCGCCAATGACCTCCAGCCACCTATCAAAGCTAAGTTTGAAATTCCTTCTTTTTCGGTTTCTGTTTTGATATTTTTTTCTTTCCTTTTATCAATCTGCTTTAAGTTACTTTTTTGGCACGTTTGGTTTCATGCTTTCTTTGATTTTAGGTTGGTACATTTTTTTTATTTTAGTTTTTTTTATTATCATTTTTTATTTTTAAAAAGGTATAATTAAAAATATTTTTGGTCTAAGTATTAAATTAGAATTGTCGATCTATGTTAATATAAACTTTTTCGGTGATATATTTTCCCGTAAAATGGTCTGGTAAAAACTTGATTGATTTCTAATATGTTATCTATAGCGGATTAGGAAAAATCTAAGTCAAAGTCATTTTAATAATGGACTTCTGGTGATTTCATTTATAAAGTTTCAACCAGATTTGTACATATCGGTCCTTAAGGATATTTTCTTTCAGGTTCGAGTCAAAGACAATTCTACACTATACACTGGTAGAAAATAATTATTGACAACCAAAACAACCGGGATAGGTATCCTATTTTTGTGAAAGGACAGGCACATGTCAAATGAAGACTGGTCGGATCTCTAATTGGGAGTTTTGATTTTCTTCATTTTAATAGTCTTGATGTTTATCAGGTTGTGTGGATGGATCATTTATGTGCATTTAGTTTGTACTTATTACTAGGATGGATTTTATTTGGTGATTTTGAGCCGAAATTACTATACTGACACACAGTGAAAACCACTCATCCTTTTATAGACCCTTCTTGTTACTTCTCAGTTCAATGACCGGAATTGTAATATTTAGCTAGTGTCATTGTGTACCTTTCTTATTTCCACTTAGACCATTTTTTAGCATTCTAGTATTTAACCAGTGTCTTTGTGTACCTTTCTTAGTGCAACTTTGGTCATTGATTAGCACTGTAATATCTAAGTAGCACCATTGATTGTGTTCAACCCTAATCTCACATTGAAAGTTGAGAGAGTACTTGATCACTATATTAGAGAGATCCCCACCACATTAGTATGAGGTCTTTGGGGTTGGACCCAATATCAAAACCGAGCGGGCTTGGCCCAAAGCGGGCAATGGGTGTGTTTGGCAGGACTAGGGCTTATAAGTGCTTTGCTTTATTATAAGCTAAATACATTTTTAGTGTTTGGTTAAATACTAAAAAATTCTTATTTAAGAAGAAGAAGCCAATAAACTAGTTTCCCCTAGCTTTCAAAATAAGCCAGTTTTCTTATAAAAACTACACTGCAAAACACACTCATTATCATACTAATGTAGGTTGAGATGGACTATGCAGTCCCAACAAGTGGTATCAGAGCCATGGTTGGTTGTGCTCAAAATGGGAACTGAGTGTGTGCCCAATATGGAGGCCCTTAGTTGTTCCCTTGGTGGTGGCAAGAGTGCCATGTGTTGCAAGTCTTTCTGACCAAAGTGGTTGTGTGGTGGCGTGTCTTGCTAGTGTTACGGAGGTGCAAGATGGTCCACGATGATAAGGACACCGTTGTATGGTCCTTGGTTTGAGGGGAAGATTGTAGGGGTGTTTAACCAAAATCCCGCATTGGAAGTTGGGGGAGTATTTGAACACGATAATAGTGAGAGTCCTACCATATTAGTATGAGGTCTTTTGGGGTTGGACCCAACATTAAAACAATGTGGGCTTGGCCCAAAGCGGACAATATCACACTAATGTTGGTTGAGGTGGGCTATGCAATCCCAACAATACCTTCGTGTAAATAAGATCATCCCAAAGCTTTGTGAAAGATAATTCAAATGCAAGATCTTTAGCCAATCTGATAATATCACTACAAGAAATAAGAATTGTTACCCAATTTCTACAGGAACTTTTACCTCAGCTTTTAGTCCTGGAAGAACCGAGGTAAATACAACCGGAGTAAAAAGTATCTTTTTTACCTCAGTTTTTAACCAAAGTTGGTAGTATTTGTCACTAATGTCGGACAAAGGTAGTAGGACAACCATTGTGAGTCATACCTTTGACGTCACTGAAACCGACATCTGCATTCACAGGCAAGCGACATCGGCCATAGCATGAAGGCATGCGATGGGTGGAGAAATGGAGCGACGTCAACGAAGTCAACGTCGGTCATATTAAAAGCGATGTCGCAGACCATTAGAAGCAACATTGTACGCTATCGTGGAACGGTGATTAATACGACGTCGTTTTGTGTGGCCGGCGTTTTAAAAAAATGTCGGTTCATGCGACATTGGTCAATTTCGTTTTGGCAAATGATTGTGCGATATTGCGAGCGAATCACTTAGACATGGTTTCTCGTACAATATTATAATATTTAATATTTGATGACAAAAAAAATTGTTCGTCGACAACCATTACATTTTATTTTAAAAACTAACATTACTAATATATTAAAATACAAAAGGCTGCTATGAAATTGACAGACTAATTGTATTGATGCTTCTTTGCATACGTTGTCCGGCATTAACAATTTCATGGGGATTACGAAAATGACAAGTTCATTTTTTAAGTCAATCAATAACTCTTATTATCTTATTATAGTAGATACACATGAAATAAAATTTATGCTACATTTGGGTTGTTCCTAATGGATGTACAAATAATAAATCCAAGAGTATACGACATAAATCTTAACAAGGAATGCTTGAAGGAGACGGAGCAATATTGAATGATCGAAGTCGCAGTGTCTAAATGATGAGTGACGTTGGATATTCATAGATGTTCTAGCCAGTTCCTGCCAAATGCAACGTCTGTAACCATTCGGTCATATATCGTAATGATGAACTTACCGACATCGCACATTCAACCTGTGTTCATACTAAAAATTGATTATTGTCCAAAATCAGCCCTAATATCAGCCTTTTTTACTCCTTAAGAATGTGTCATGATATTGGGAACACAATCAATATACACTATATAACATGTAACATAGTCAACATACTTAATGGAAATATGCAATCATTGTTCAATGGGAAAAAACATGCAGAAAGTATGTTAATAAAATTGTTAAATGAAGATGGAATGAATGGTAAACTACCTCAACTAATTTGAACTCGGAGATGCTCCATTCTAGGATACTTGTTGATTTTTGGGAGACGATATTAGATTGGGTTCTTGAGTAGTTGAAATGTAAAGAATGGAGAGGAAGTTGTGGAGTTGGGTTAGGAGGAAGTGTGTTGGAGATGATAAATTAATGGGTTTTGTTGTTGAATATGCTTCAAATGAGATGGGGTTGGAGGGAAAAAATTTAAAAATTTTGGGTCAAAATTTTATTCCTGCTAAATATTTTGGTTCAACCGACGTCGGTTTAGTGTTGGTCATTGGTTCGTTATATGCAAACCTCATGTTACGTCGTTTCTATGGGCCAAAGTATAATTTTCGAAAATTATCGTAACAAAATCACTGTTAAGATTGCGGGCCCTTCCGATGACCTGTTTATGCTAGTTAGGAATAAAATTCTCTTGTAAGTGTGAGGAACAAATTGTTATCATTAATTTCGGATTTAGACTTCTCCTAATTCCTTGTAGGGACTTGAGTGCAAAAAACAAAATCACCGGTAGTCCCAAATTTGATCATGATCTTCGTGTAAATAACCTTGGTCACCCACAGCTTATACACGACGTCGGAATTAAAGATTGTAGTCTTATTCCCACATAGATTTCGAGCAGATCTTCCCAAATGACCCTTGTATACTTATGAGTAATCATCTACAATATACTAACTACCATGTACTAGCACTTTTTAAAATTTTATGGATGGAATTTTATTACGTTTTTATCTCATAAAAAACAAGGCAAATGAAATTTCATTGATTCTATTTAGTGAAAATTATCGTTCCCATTACGCTGATAGTAAGGGTTTGAACTCAATGCTTAGAAGAATGATGAAAGATTACCCCGGTTTGCGCCTCTGTTAGACAGTACGCATAATTTCCATTTGGGTCCAAAATTAATAAGTGTAGCGAGCATGTGAGGATGGGGTCATAGCGTAATTTTTGAAAATTTTCGTCATACACTGTGTGAGGAGATTGTGGTCCCGTTCCATTGACCACAGTATGATCGAATCGGAACATCACTCTCGTGACTTGATGAATTAGATAAAGGTATCTCCAGTTTTGCATTTCGACTTATCCCACTTTATTGGAGGGACGTAAGTGAAATTTTTGAAAAGCAAATCGGCACTCCCAAATTCGACTCCTATCTTTGTTCACGGGACCTTTACAATCCCCATTCAAACTAATAAAGATCCCCAATACTAATAAAGAAACTAACATGATCCCATTGAGACTTCCACAAAATCTTCTGATTAGCCATTGCATACTAGTAAGTAATCATGCCCAATTAACTCTAGGTTCTGTATTAGGAGTTTAAAAAATTGATGGTTGAATTTTCCTTATCTTCTAAATTATTATTATTTTTTTAAAAAACCTAGAATTTGTAATTTCATTTGATTCTGCATGGTGGAATTTATCTTCCAAATTAATAACGCTCATAGTCAGGTTATTAATGGAATACTAATAAAAATGAGGGAAGAATACCTCGGTGAACTTGATGCATAAGTCACGACAGCATGATTGTCACAATATGATTTAGATTACTAGTTATCTCCTTTTTTGCATTTGTCCCCACCATCTTAGAGAGACCTAATTGTAAAAACCGAAAAGTTCACTGTTTGTGTTGAAATCGATTCTGATCTAACCGGACGTTCATGAAGTTCATGGACATATACAATATGAATCACTAATGTCTAATTAATTGTTTACCATTATTAAAGTCAGCTATATTCATTTTGATCAAATGCAGGCCTTGTTAATATGCTAGTGGGTTGAATTGTTGTGGCCCAATATATCCCCGCCGATATCAATAATATGTCAGTGAAATATCGCAAAACATGATTTACATGCGACATTGCTCATGCAGATGGTTACAAAGAGGCTCATTTTATATCCTAGTGGGTTGAAATGGTGAGACCCACAGTAAGACAAGCCGACGTTACTGAGCCGCCGGTCTTGTGTCGATCAATACGAATGATAAGCAATGTTGAATTAGGGCAGAATTCACAACGTTGCGTAATGGATATATATATACCACCTCATACATCACTTTAAACATTCAACTATTCCTCGAATTTTAACATTCTCGCCCATCCTCTCAAAGATATGTTTCAACATGTGGTTATTTTAATTTTGCCTTTTTAATTTACTATTGAAATAGTTATGTATATTGTGTGCGAATGTGTTATTTGCTTCATGTAAGAATGTTTCTAAGGATTAGGGTTCTAGGATTAGGTTCTGGGGTGTTAGAATTTCAGTTGTATGTCTTCCCCTCGTTGTATGTTTAGGAGTTTTTTTTCCTGTTCTCTGTTGTTGTAAGAATGTCCCCATTTTATGAATACAATGTCGCCTATCCATCGATCTTATTTTGGTTAGAGCGACCAGTGTGCAATGTCGCTTATTCATATTTTTATGCAGTTTACCTAGCATGTGACGTCACACACTTATCGGTTGACCGTTCAGTTTTACCGAACCAAGTGCGACTTTGCTCCGTCGTGTTGCATTCATATTATAATTTATTAATGGATTACATGAATTTATTTGTAACGAATCATTAAAATATGAATTTAAGGAATTAGAATATTGGTAATACAAGGAAACACAATTTAAATTAGAATATTGTTAACCCTTGAGGGTGGGCATAAAATGAGGTGGCATAACCTCGAGTACAGGATCTTTTTGGACGCAAAGATTTCACATAGAGGTACCTTTCGCAACTTGGTACTTTATGATCCAATGAAGTATTTGATGAAGATGTTGGAGTTAAAGGAATTTATGAAAAAGAAAGCTCCCATCTACAAGAGAAGGACGTTGGAGTTATATCCATAGTTGAGGGGAGCACGACAGATTCCTGGGCAAAGCGCATTCATTTCCATATGGACTATCGTAGTCACGCACTGAATTTTAGGGAGGTAGATGAGCAATTTAGATGGAGATATTTTGATAGCGTGCATTTCCATGACATCAATACTTTGGGATTCCACTTGGAGGGCTTTTTGTGAGGGATTACATGCAGGATAAAGGACAAACAGAGCAAGAGTTCATCCATCCTCCACCCCGCGATGAGGTACATCGCCCGCTTGACCTCCATGAAGTTATTTTGTCACAGAGAGGTTGCACAATGGAGATAAGATGATTTCTTTTTTTCTGGTCGGTGACGATAAGCCACGGTTGCCCAAGCTGTGAGGAGAAATTTGTTGGAAAATGCTACAAGGCATGGATGCAGAGTGCAGAACAAATTGTTATGGAATGCATGATCACCCTTCTAGCTTTAGACTTAGGACTCTGGGCATACAAGACTGACAACATTCGTACCGAGTCTTCCGGCTATCTTTACACCTCTGATGATTTGGTCGAGGCAAGGATCCTCATATTGGATTGTCATCAGTTTATTTGGTCATATAGCGGGAACATGACCAAATTCATGCGTCTCTCACAGTTTTGAAGGATAGCCTATGGGACTTATACCGGATCTGAGGCTTTGGGCATTTCCCCGGATGATGACTTTGCAGCGAAGTTTTGGACCGCCATTGGGAATGAGTAAAAGGTTCAGACAGTGAGCCTGAGCAACCAAAGAAGCCATATGAGCTCACTCATCATCATGACCCGACCAAGGATATGCCTCAGTAGCCACAAGCGTCACCACATCATTACTTCGAGGAGCATGCTCAGCCGCTGCAGCAATCACCACACCATGAACACCCTTCTTTGTTCATTCTCTCTTCATTTATTTCACTATTTTTATTATCACTAAACCATTCCTTGTTATGGGTTATTGGAGATTGGGCTAGATTAGTACTTGGAAGCATTTACTAAACATGTTTAGTTAATGATTTGTGAGATTTCAAGATTAATCCTATTTATGCTTTGATTATCATTGTTACTTGTATTCAATGCTTATGATTATGCAAGATTAGGATTAGGTCTTAAGCTGATTGACATTATGGCATGATTTAGAGCTAGGCTCGGCAGTGAACTTTGGAAGATTTCATCTTTTTGTTGGTTTGGTTAGTGGTCAATGTGAAGGTCGTGTCTAGGAGTGACAACTATGCATGATTTTTTTATTAGATTATATTAGTCTTATATGCTTTATTGGGTTGGTTTATGGACGATAGTTGAGTTACGGGAGATCGGGTAAAAAATATTTTATCATTTTGGGGCAATAGAGTAATCATGGCGGTAATATCCCGAGTTTGTGGCAAACTAGGTAGGTTGAGTCAATTATAGAATTATGGTAAGGTACTGATGCTCTGGATTTTATATTACGCACTCTAAGACTAGGTATTCACGTTGGGTCTCGAGGAGTCATGCTACTCCTGGGTTTAATTTACTGTGCATTGCTGGATTTATTAACCTCGGGAGTGAGGGCTAGTGGTAGGAGTATAAAGCACACTATAAGCTATATTGAGAGGAGATGAGAGATGACGAGGGGGCGGAACCACCGAGTGACAGTCCATGGGAGTTCCCTATGAATCAAGCTCTCTATAACATGTGATCGAACACATAGTCAGACATACTTGTATTATGTGAATAGGAATCGAGAATTAAATTCTAATACCAAACATGTGAAGCAAATGACCCAAAGTCTCCGTATTATCGTATTTACACTCTTTGCTAGATTTGCTTATTAGTTTGTTCATTAGTTATTTACTTGTAGTTCTAAGATAATCACTCAAACAAACCCCCTCCCCTATTTTTTGTGATGAGCACACTTGGTGACACTTGTGTGTGTTACTACACTAAACTATCATGTAAACCCCCTTTTCCCCGTAGACAACCACGACTTCCCACTGTCTACTTTTTTGTATTCACAAGTAATATGGAAACAGCATAAATCTTATTTTTAGTTTTGGTGCACCGATTTTTAACAAAACGGGTGTGCTTGTTACTCCAACCGGATGGCTAGTTATCACAACCGGAGATGGAGATCGTGCTTGAGAAGCGAAGAAGAAATGTAACGGAGAATGGCACCACGAAGGTGGGAAACTTTTGCACGAGTTGACAGACTGATAAAATGGGTACTTTTGGCCATTTTTATAAATATTACTCACCATTTTTATAAATATTTTTAGCCATCCATCAATTTTTTGGACACTTTTGACCACTCACCTAAGAAAGACTATTTTTCCCTGAAAATATCATGTGGATCGTGTGTGAGGCGAAGGAATCCTAACTTGATTGATTGATTTAACGGAAGTGCCATGACTTAACATTTTGATTAATTGAGTGGCCAAAAATGTTCAAAAGTGAATGGTAAAATAAGTTTAGTGACCACATAAATCATTTGTCCAATAATATTATTGGAGAAATAGATCCAAAAACTTGACAAGGATCTTAAGGAAAATTGTAATCACCTAAGAGCTAAGAGTTAGGTTAAACAATTATAAAATTAACTCCAAGTAGTTAATGCATTATGCTTATCATAACAATCAAGCTACTAAGATTAGACATAGTTAAAACACAGTCCAACCTTAACCATGGAATAGTTAAAACGACCATGCTCAAAGGCAAATATGAATTGAAGATGTTCGAACAGTACTCTAGACCATGTACTTCCTAGCTGATTTCGTTAATATAAGCAGGCTTTTCTATCCTGTAAAACTTGAAGTGTCACTGAATTAACCTTACCAAAATCATTTCTTCTTTAAGAGTGATGCAACTTTCTCAGTCCATTTCCATCTTCAAGCCTTCTGCACTAGCTGGATCGGGAGAGCCGGAGGGAGCTTCAACGCGTTGAAAACGCATCCTGCCAAAGATTCAATTTCCGAGCTTAGACTTAACATTTTCTCCCTACATGCTTCAAGCTTTTGTTCCAACTTATCCAGATGTTTTGCTTTCAAATCGAGATCCTTTTCTCTTCTCTCAACGCTGCTCTTTACTGCGTTTATATCATCCTCCATCCTCTTCAGATTTTCCGACTTCAAAACAAGTTCATTCTGCATCCCCTTCAGCAGTTCCTTATCTGAGTTAAGTGTTTTTTCACATTGCACCAACAATTTCTCCTTGGAATCAAGCTCATTTTCTCTTTCCTCCAAAAGTTTTCTACTGGAATTAAGCTCATCTTCCCCTGCACTCAGAAAATTCACTCTCGCGTCAAGATTTTTTCCGTTTGGGCAAGTTGTTCCCTAGTTACAGAAAGCCTACTATCCCATCTCTCCAACGTGCTCAATTTTCCAGCAAGTTCAGTTTCCTTTGTGATGGAGATCAGGATACGACTACCATCATAAATGAAGACATTCCACGTCTAGATCAAACATTCAAGGGTTATGTTCGTGATCCTCTAAGCAACATGATTGGTC
>JAULKM010056631.1:0-12506 GCA_032355605.1 Rubia tinctorum
AGTTGGGCGAGATCCTCAAATAAATAAAGATCCGATTTTCCGCAATCCAGAGTCTTCGCAAGGAGATTCATATCACAAGACATCAGATAAAGTGAGTGAATTGGAAATCCGAGGATTTCCAGTGTGGGAAATATGCAAAGAAGAACCATTACCTTAATAAACACGACGATTACCGTTATAAAGAGAGACGCTATACAGGTTGGATGCAGAAGCAGTCATGTGATTGGTAGAACCAGAGTCCATGTATCAATCAGGAGTGGCATTATATTGCTGATAATGATGTGGCTGAGCTGTATCTGCAAATTTGCAACATTATCGTTAGAAATATGAGAGAGCTTGTAGCAGTATTCAGCAGGATGACCGAGACGATGACACCAATGGCACACATAGGTGTCACCCCCACGGACATCTTGCAGAGAGGAACCACATCAACGCGAAGACGAATTTAGGCCACCACCTCAGCCGTCCCTCCCTCGTCCATAGTTGCGGCCTCCTCTGCCGCGGTTGGGCTGTTCGGACACCTGTGGAGTAGCAAAAAATGCAGCAGGAACTGGTCCAAAATAAGAAGATGGGCGAGGCTTTAGAGAATACTATAAAGCCTCAGCATCAGCCATAATAGTAAACAAAGCCGGAAAAGGTTATTTAATCATCTGTGCTGATGAAAACTGAGAAAATTTATCATTCAATCCACGACAAAGCAATATAACAATGTCATCATTGGAAGGAGTGTGACCCAGAAAATGCTATTAATCAAGAATGTCCTTAAAGAGGGAGTAATAATCATGAACAGATTGATCATCCAGATGAATGCCATACAAGCGATCACAGAGATAAAGACGACGAGCACATGAACTATTCCGATATTTAATGGCCAAAACATCCCATACCTGAGCACTAGTAATCATACCATCAACTACTAACATCGCAAATGGAGTAAGGGATGAAAAAAGGGCTGCCCGAACTAGCTGATCTAATTGAATCCAAGCATTATAAGCCGTGACAACTTTGGAAACCTTGTTAGCAGATTCCTTGGATGCCAAATTGGTAGGAGGATTGGGGAAGGGGGTAGAAACATCAACAATACCAATTAAATTAGTAGTACGTAAAACAAAAGAAACTTGAGTATGCCAGTGAGAGTAGTTGGAACCATCAAACTTGATGGTGATGCAGCCGATCAACGATAGAAGCGTAATTGACATCATCAGGAACAAGTAGGGACATATCGAAGCACAAAAGAAAAATTAAATCGCACCAACCATACAACAAGCTTATAAACGGTAGTGGATGACTGATCTAACTTACGTGCGTAGAAAAAAGCAGGAGCAGCAGTAAAAACTGGACGGCGCGCAGATCTGGAAGATCAGCGGTGGTGCGTGGAGTTGAACGCCGTGATGTGTGTGAAGGCGTATAGTGGCACGTACATGCAGACGTCCAGCTGGGCAGAAAATCGGCGGCAAAGGCTGGCGACGATTGGCCGTGATTGCGGCGGTGGGCGAGGCCGAGATCGGTGAAGGGAAAATTTGAGGGAAAAACCAGAGAATATTTAGAGAGACCTGACTGATTGTATGATAGAATGTAAAATCCACAAATAATTGTGGCAGTGTGTATTGATATTTATAGCGAGTACAAAGGGTATACGAAGCCTAAAAAATATGGAACGAGATATATATACAAAATCAATAAAAAAGAGTATTCCTTTCTTATCTTTATTCTAAATTAATTATTTATTTCTTAGTTAAAATACATTCAGTTGTATTACTCAAAATTATGTTTGAAAAGAACCATACATTTCATTATTTGTAATATATAATTTTAAAATGTTCGAATATAGAAGCACTATTTCAGAAAAATCTCTTTTCACTGCTGGCCCAATTTCATCTTCAACAAACACACCACTCATTTCAAACATCATTGAAGCAAAAAAAATTCTCATCCTTCATTACCTTCCCAGAAATGAAAAATTAAATTAGGAACACCCAAATTTCAGGAATAGAAGTTTTGGGGAATTGAGGGATTAGTTTATCGTTGGAATAGTGCAAGGTAAGAGTTGTGATGCACCTTTTTTTTACTATGAATATTGAGAATAAAACTTCTTTGTATAGAGGGTTCAGAAACACCATGCATTGCCGATCATGATACATGGCTCAACCAGGATCGGTGGTTCAAATTCGCTGTCTAATGAGCACTTTTAACGTCTTAAATAGGGTCTACATTAGTGTGTGTTTTTTCAATTCAGAAGCACTTTCGGTCAAAGTTAAAATTTGATGTCTTAAAGTAAAATATTCTGTTTATATGCTAAAATTTTGTCACTTTATACTTTTTACACTATTTTGTGACATTTAATTATGTTAGTTTTATAAATTGTAAGTTATAATTTAATTTTATTGATGTGTCACCTTTTTAGCTTGTCGTTTTAAACATTAATATTGATATTTATTTTTTTACAAATATTATGTTTTTATTTATTGTATGCATGGATGTTTTAATAGTATGAAATGATGTTACAAAATTATAATTAATGATATTTTATTTTTCCCAATATAAATGTCACAATGTGCACTTTGATGTTTTAATGTTAACGTGTATTTTGTTCTTTTTATTTGATATTTAACTATTTTAATTTGATATTTTTTTATTATTTTAAATTAATTTTTAATTATTCTAATTTCACGTGTATTTAATATTTATTTGATTTTTAAGTATTTTCTTTTAAGTATTATTAGTGTTTTTTATGTTTAATTATTTTAATTTGATGTGTATTTTTAAATTATTTTATTTAATTTTATCTACCTAAAGTTTGACGTGTGTCTTTTGTGTTTTAATTTGATATTTAACCATTCTAACTTGATTTATATTTTTAATTTTTTATTAGATATTAAACTATTTAATTTTATATGTATAGTGGTTTATTTAATCTTTAATGATTTAATTTAATTTTTATTTGATATTTAACAATTAAATTTGATATGTTTTTAGTCATTTTAGTTTGTATTTAACTATTTAAATTAAAATAATTTCTCATTTTAATTATTTTAATATGATGTACCAAGCCCAAATACAAATCTGGCACATTCAACAAATCCAAATGAAATACTGATCCAAAGTTGATCTTAATTCCATCCCGGTTCAGATCTTCTTCATTGGTCATTCATACTGATTCACCGAAGTCTAATCACCTGAAAATTGCGGAATCATCCCTAATGAATTCCACGGCATTGATGAATTCCATGAACCAGCAACGATGAATCCCACAAATCCGGCGGTGACGAATCCGCTGACGCTTGAAACCCAATTTTATAGCTTCGACCCCAATGTACTTACATAAGACGATACCCAATTCTACGGATTCTCTGTTGGAGTAAATGTTGTAATGCTCCATTCCATGGAACAATATAAGCACACTTGGATGATTGTGGTAAAAGTTTCTTGGATATCGATGTGAGTCGCATTCCGTACACTTTCCTTAAAGAGTAATTCGACCATATTACAGCTTTGGGTTACACAAATTCCCTTCAAGGATAAAACAATCGAGAATCCCTCCTGTTCTAGATTTGAATCGGGAGAATACTTTTGAATAACTGTGTTTTTGGTTGCTGCATATGTCTGAGAACATTATGAGAATTTCTCTTTTGTTGTTTGTGTCCTCTATGTATTCTCATTATGCATGTGTACGAATGCATTTATAGGGAACAAATGTGATGCAATAGTTCATCATTCTACAAAAAGTTACGTAGTTATAATTATGAAACGATACATTTTTTCCAGACAAGCTTACTGATTTTGGCATGTTGCAACACCATAACCCATGCATTGTTCTTAGTTCATCCCAATCATTTCAATAAAATAATTAGGCACTGTGCACCACTAACATCAGAATTATAACGAATTCCGAAATAATACATCTTTCCACACTCTTAGACAAGTCATGTTAGTCACCACCAACACAATTAATCCTTATCCTATCAACTGTAAACTCGTCGATAGTTTATACAAGTGTGCACTCCACACCACCAAACTTGTTTTAACATCACAAGTTCACAACCACTTGAATTCAATTATACTTAGATTTAAGTGCAAAAATAACCTTGACTTTAGGCTGAAAGTGCCAATATAACCCTGCAATCTCAGAAAGTGCCAAAATAACCTTTGACTTTGTTGACTTTTTAGTCAGCATACATTTGGCCGAATCTTGATAAAAAGGTGATTTTACCATTGCCTTAAAAAATAAAAACAAAATTGAAAAACCTTCACTAACTTTCTCGCTCTTTTATTTCTTCACCGTTTCCATCACCGACCTTAGACATTAGGACACCGGCGCCGGGCTTAATAGACTCCGCAAGCAATTCGAAGGACACCAGGGGAGATGATGTAGCACTGCAATGGTCGAAGGAGGCAACAACAGTGAACTTTCAAAGGAAAATGCGGTGGTGGGGCTATTGAGGAACACCAGTGGAAGGCCGCAGTGGAAAACTCAAGAGGACATCAGCGGTTCTATCGAGGAGCTCCCGACGGTTGACAGATAACAAGTTCTCGACGGAGGAGCTATTCGATGAGCGGCGGAGAGTTCGAAGACAACGCGACAGCGGGGCCATCGAGGGACTAGGATTCTACGGTGGCGGGGTCATCGGGGGACTAGATTGTTGGCAGGGAGGGAGAAAGGAAAAATTGATTGGTGGCGGGTAGGGCAAAAGGAGAAAACTAGATTTGAGCAGAGGTGTCTGGCTGTGGCATGTGGTGGCGGGGGCTATGACGTGTGGTGGTGGTGGCTGTGACGAGTGGTGGTGGATGAGCCTGGTGATGGTGGTTGTGACGGTGGTGGTGGCTGGGGTGTGTGGTGGTAGTGGTTGTGATGAGTGTTGATGGCTAGGGCTGGTGGTGGGTGGTGGTGGTGATGAGGCCGGTGGTGCTGGTGCTAGGGCTGGTGGGGTGACTGAGAAGGGTGGTGGTGGTGGTGGTTGGGAGAGTGGTGGCTAGTGTTTGCAGAGAATTCTGGCGGTGTCGATGATTGCAGGCGATGAAGGTGGTAGTTTTCGATGGCGGCGGCGGTTTCCAGCAGTGGCGGTGGTTCCTGACGACTCAAGGCGACATCAGCATTAGGTTTTTTTTTGAAGAAGAAAGATAGGTTTTGGAAGAGTGATATTTTTGTCATTTCATTTTTTGTCTTTCCTGAATTTGATTGGTCAATGCCGGAAATAATATTTTTGGCTATATCAGCACTAATTTTTCAAAATTTAGGGTTAGATTAGCACAAACAATAATTAGTTAGGGTTATATTGGCACTTTATGAGATTGCAGGGTTATATTGGCACTTTCAGCCTAAAGTCAGAGTTATAAATGTAAATAACTCTTATATTTAAATAGTTTTGTGTTTCATAAAACAACAAAAACCAAAAAAAAACCAAACGAGCAATGTTTATCGACGCGATACTGGAAAAGTTTGAAATCCTCGCATTCTCGTCGACATCCACAACTCCATTGCCATCGCGAATGACCATCCTTCAACTCTAAACATTTTGTAATTGCGTACAAATCAACATTCGGAATTGAAAATCCATCCTTATCAATTGGAACGACAACGACGACTTCGAACCACAATGATAGCGATATCAATGGCAGACGATGCAGTGGTCACTGTAAGACGGCGACAACAAAAATCTGTTAGGAGAAATGTTATTGGCCATTGACAGAGAAGACAAATCTGAAGGTTCGGTGCTGGAGAAGACGGGCCGGAGAAAATGACCGGCATTTTTCTATTTTTCCTTATATTTGCAAATAAGGCTCTCAACTTTCTCGCATTTTTTTTTATAAAAATGATTATAAATTTAAAGTAGTATTAGTATTTTGACCCCAAAATTTAAAAACATTTTATTTAATATTTTTCCTAACCCTATTTATACTATTGTCTTACCACTACTCTGTTTCACAGGAGGCGAACTTCATACATATTCTATTAAAATTTATATGTTATACATTAAAGTAAAAATAATGTAACTAACCTTATATTTGATTATGCACGAAAGTGCCAAAATAACCCTATATAATTTGAAAGTGTCAAAGTAACTCTAAATTTCTGCCGAAAGTGCTGAAATATCCTGCCAGCGTTAACTGTGAAAAATCCGACGTTGACCGATCCAAAAAACTAAATATCCATGAACTCAAAACTGATATTTTGATGACCATTTTAGCCCCTCTTCCTCTTCTTCACTTCCTCACTTCTTCCTCCTCTCTCTGATTCTTCTCCTCTCTCGACAACCTACGAATTGAACCCAGAAATTCCATCCTCTGGCACGGTAAGAACGCTCAATGTATTTATACGTCCCTGTTGTTACGACTGCCTAAAAATCTTACTTTAGATCTCTTTTTCCCATTGTTAAGAAAAAGAAGGGTATTCTCTAATTAAAATCCAATATAACTCCCCATTTCTTGGCGATGTTCGACGTGCAGTGGGCCTAGACCCAGAAACAGCCGCCCCAGAAACATGACGCTTGGATTGTCCTCAATTTGGTGATTTTAAGAACAAACCCGATGGTTAAAAGCAGTGGACGTTCAGTACTGGATAACAGCCCCGACCAAATAGAATACTAACATTTATGAACTTCTAATGCACAGATAAAAGGGTGAGGGAATGACCAACCCAGTTTTCTTTCCATTAATGCACATAAAATGGAAGTTATTTTTTTTACTTTGAATTCAAAAATTACCAAATGATGTCAGGATCAGGGGAATGGCGAGTAAATAGTGATCCACCATAAATGTGATTATGTTTGATCTTATATTTTTTTAGAAATAACCTGATATAATCTTATGTTTTTTTTAAAAAGTGCTAATCTAAACTTATGTTTTTTAAAATTGCACTAATCTAACCCTATGTTTTTATAGAAAGTGTTGATCTAACCTTTTATTTTTATAGGATAAAATTGTCCAATTATTTTTATAGTAAACTAAGCATCATTTTCGGAATGGTCAATGCCGGATTTTTCGCAATCAACAACATGATTATTTCAACACTCTCGAAGTAAACTTAAGATTATTTTGACACTTTCATACAAAACATAAAATTATTTCATCACTTTTCTCCATATCAAATCCAAATGTCCACCACGATGTGAAAATTCCTCCATCCGCTCCTCAACCCGTCACCAACAATCAAATTCTCAATGAACACTTGCTAGAAAATGTCAAGGAACACTACTCTATCCCAGATAATTTACCGTAGTTGTTCTTTATATATAAACAGCCATATAATTTAAAGAGATGAGAATTTTACATTCTTTCAAGAGGAAGAGCTGACTATCGTTACGTGACATGTGACTCTGCTCTTCGAAGGTTTGTGTCATAATCTTCCTCATCATAATTCATAGCAGTTTGGCAGGTACCGCCATCATAGCTGGACCGTGTCATAAATCTGTCCGCTAACTGTTGAATTTCCAACACCAGTGAGGAATTACCATTGTTAGAATTTGTATATTTGGCATAAAAATCCTTTTTTTAAAATGATTATTAATAAGCAGTAGAAAAAACGCCAACAAAAATTATAATAAACTAGCGGAGTACTATCGCACGTTGCGTGATATTATTAATTAAAATATTAGCATTAAGTTATTTTACATGTTGTGTTTTACATTTAAATTGAAAAAATAATTTTATTAAAAATTTTAAAGTTTAGTTATCTAAGAAAAACTATATGAAATGATTTAAAAATCGTTATGTATTGAATACAATCACATTTGATTTTTTTTATAATATTTCATTTAAATTACTTAAAAAGTAATTATTTATATGTTGAGATTCATTTTAAAAGGCTATCATAAATATATGTATCTCATTTAAATAAATAAAAGTAAATATCAAATGATCTTATTAGTCTCACTAATTAAAAAGTGTTCTCATTTAACAGTTAGTCGGTCTAAAATAAAACTTTGTCATGTATAAATTAATAAATAAATAATATATCAGAAGTATTCTATCAATGTATAAAAAAAATCTGAACATTTTGTTATTTCCGATTAAATTTTCTTCAGTGATATATGTGTGTATATATATATATATATAATAAGATATTTATAATTAATTATATCTTAAGAATTTATATATTTTAACAAGTTATGATTAATTATGTATAGTAAAAAATTAAAATCAGTAACTTATTATAATATTAGTATAAGTTATAATTGATTATATATAATACCAAATTAAATCAGTAACATATTATAATATTAGTATATTATATTTAGACAACTTGGATTTAGCTTAGTTAAAATGACGTTAATATGCTCGGTTGACAGCATCATCCAAAAAGCAAACAATTTCTATTATATAGTGCTTAGAATGAAATTGACATGGAACTCAAATATTTTCTATCAATAACTAATCTATCATAAGAATGTCTGAATAATTACAAGTCAACCATTATAATAGTCTATACTATTACACATTAGATATCCAGTAAAACTGTAATATCGTCATTAATATAGTATATATATTTTTTGAATGAATCGTCAATGATATATCAATAACTCGCTTCCAGAAAAAATAATGACCACTTGACATAAGGGAGTTATCACACATCCATATCACTTCGCTAAACAGAGATTTTCAAGAACTCAAACACCACTTGATTCAAAGCACAGTTCATATTGTTCAAATTGTAAACACCTTGAAAAACATAAAAAGAATCGTCCAAATAAATCAAACTCCCAACATAAAAATGCAAACGAAACCGCAAATACACAATCTTTTCAACCAGATCAGACACTGTACATTGATGTGAGTAACTAAATCAAGCGATCATCATAAACACAACGATCTAGTCTATCAGGAAGAAAAACAATGCTAATGTATGGAGACAGTTCCACGCATATTCAATAACATAAACATTCAACGAATATCAACTGAAAAAACTATTGTTTTCTCATCTCACCGTGATAGGAAGATAGAAGAGAAATAGGGTTTTGAGAGAGATGAGAGGGAGGAGTGTTATTAACTATACTAGACACTTTAATCTGGGATAATTGATATAAAAATGTTTGATTATTTTTAAAAGGTGATTATAAATTATGAAAATTTAATATTTTAAAAATGTATCAGAAGACCTTTCCAACAATGATTCAAACATGACTTATTTTTCACGCACTCTTTTTGTTTGCCTAGAAATGAAACTGTTGTCTTTTACAAATGATTTTTTAAGAGTGACATTTTTTAAATTATAGCAATATTTGACCATTTACAACCGTTCATTCTATTTTCTCTATCATCAAATTAATTTATTCACTTTAAATTAAATTAAGTGCCAAAAAAACGGTACCACTCTTAAACAATACTAAATTATTTAATTGGACCTTCCACATTTCAAAAAGTTAAGACCTAACAAAAAAAATAAAGTTTTTGATACTCTAAATTTTTTTTTTAAAAAAGTTGATTTTAGGCCCATTTGATTTTCAGGTCTAATCTATTATGACGGAGGTAAAAACCGGTCCCATGATTAATAGTGCATGGGCGCTTTTGTCATTTTCACCAATTTTCTTTTCATTCCTTAAAAAAACCAAACTTTTTGAATTATGTAAGAGCCCGAAACAACTTTTTTTGAATTATGTAAGCCCAAAAATAACTTTCGTACCAAGAACTTCGTTTTAAAAAAAAAATCTATTTTTTCTTTTCTTTCCACACTGTTGTTGTAACTACTACTACAAAAAAAGTACAGGTATAACATATTTTGTGACAGGTAAGGAAGTGTCACAATATTTGCTCCAATTTCAGGTGTCATTAAAATATTTGTGGTACGTGCACATGTCACTGAACTGAATTACTACATCAATTCATGTCAAAAATTTAGTGACATTTTTAAATTGAACAGCACCTTAAAGCGTCACATAAAAATATAACGATATTTCAACGCGTCACAAAGTTTTAGTGAGACGCTGGATAGAGACACTTCATATTGCGTCACTAATAATTTTAGCGACATTTTTATGTGTAACGGATGCTCCAAAAATGCGTCACAACTGAATTTTTATTTTTAGTGAACCACCACCAGCACTCCCTACCCTCACACAGAATTCATCCTCTACAAGGGCAAAGAAGTCCACAGCCACATCCACCGATCATCCAATTTCAATACCCAACGAAAGAAGAAAGAAGAAAGAAGAAAGAAGAAAGAAGAGTGGGACAAAATAAAAAAATGAGGTTCTTGGCAAAAAAAAATTTGAGGCTCTTCTATAGCGTAAAAAGTTGTTTCCGAATTCTTACACATTGATCCATTGAAACTCGACGTTTCGAATCTCCGACGATACAACAATTGAAGGCATAGCAGACAACAACGCGCGAAGGAATTAACTGGAAGTCGCCAACGACACGCGTTGACTCTGAGGACAAGGCGAGTGTTTGGTCGGGTGCCGGAGAAGACGAACCTGAGCAATTCCTTTCTTTTAAAAAATATTTTTGGGATATATACCAATATAACCCTACCTAGTTGACATAAGTGCCAATATAACCCTCAGATAATTTTTAGTGCAGATATAACTCTACCTAGTTGATGTAAGTGCCAATATAACCCTCAGATCCCATTTCCGCCAGACCGCCACCGGACCGCCGGATTTTGGTCGGACCACCGCCGGACCGCCGTTGGACCAATGATAGGGTTATATTGGCACTTACATCAACTAGGTAGGGTTATATCTGCACTTTCAGTTATCAAATGGTTATATTGGCACTTATGTCAAGTAGGTAGGGTTATAAAAGCACGTTTCTCTTAAAAAAACCTCAAAAAACTTTGAAAATGCATTCATTGCCAAAAATGGTGCCCCCTCCCTCCACAAAGACCCAAATTTCATCATCTCCATTTCCTTTATCCTACAAAAAATAAGCACCAATAACATCCAAATCCACCACCCCCATGGATGCCAAATGGAGAAACAAATGGAAAAGGAAGATATCCTCATGGGAGGGGAATCCATGAATCAAAATTGGGGTAAGGTTCAATGTTTATAACTTGCCATGATCATATTGTCAATGATACATCCATTTGGATTGATTATTAAGTGAGTGTTTATTATTTATATGTGATATATATTTCATCTATTTCCTTTTATATTGTGGACTACACATGTAGGGTTGTATGGTTACATTAATGATGTAATTTTTCCATGTGTATTGTGTGTACCACATGTGGAACCTTGCTACTGGTGGTTATTTGATATGGAAATAACATGAAATGCTTAATTTTATTCATTTTATTGATGTGAAGATCAACTTAAAGAGGTATGTATTTTGTGTATCACCTAATGGATGATATGTTTTTAGTGGTGTGGTACCTAAATATTATATTATTTCCGTATTGAATGTAACCTCATATGTTAAAAAACTTGTGAGGATTTAATGCCAAGGTTGAGCTCTATATATTACATTGCCTTCATCATTGGAGAGTGTGTTTATTTAACTTTATTTGTAGGTCTTGGTGTGGTGAACCCTGATAAGAGTAAATGGCTTGAAGAAGGAAGAAGTGTCAATGGATCAAAAAGACATAGGCAAGGTCGGGGTCAGACAACTTACAAAAAATAATATAAAATGGTGAAGAAGGGAATGAAATATCCTATAAAGTTTGATCACGTCGGGAATGCAATAGGCGAGGAGAGAAATTGGTAGTCTAGTTATCTAAGATTGACAGCTAGGACTAAGGTAGATATTTTCTTGTACGAGTAGTGGCCTCGTGTTGATGATTCTTATGAGGGAAATTTATGGAAAGCCATTACATTTTCCTTTGAAGTCGAGTGTGACGATATGGAAAAATTGAATAGGAAAATAGTACAGCGCTTTGGTGAAAGATGGAGAGATTTCAAATCAAAATTGGTCATAAATTTTGTGTTTAGCAAGAAGAATAATTTCAACCCAATAATTAAGCATCCATTCATAAGTGAATCGAGTTGGAAGAGTTTTGTTGCAAGAAAACTAGTGGACGAACAATCGGTAAGCAATTTACATTTACATCCTTACATGTATATACACAATGCGTACATATTTATGTTTATATGTACGCATATTATTGTTAGATATAAATGCTTATGCATCAGTATAGTTTCATTTGTATCGTCAAATGTGTACGTCGTTTGTGGTTGTTAGTGATTTATATTAGTAAAGGTCCATAATTTTCCTCAAAAAGAGTACCACATGGTTAACATGCGACATCACACAGTACTAATCGGGCTATAGATAATTGGAATTGACTAGTGTACGATGTCGTTTTTATATATATAGAATAAAATCACCCCAAAGGAAGTGAGGGGATTAATGGGCACCCCAAACCCTAAAAAGAGAAGTACAAATGTATGAAGTTATAGGTTACAAGGACTTGAAATAGTAATACTATGAATATGCATGAAACCTATAGATTTTCTAGTGATGTGGTCGAAGTGTCCCCCCTGAAAGCCTCCACCTCTGTGTGAACTTCAGGGAGCCGGACTTCTACCTTCATACATAGTATATTTACTCTTGTAGAATTGAATACACGAACA
>JAULKM010056642.1:0-12505 GCA_032355605.1 Rubia tinctorum
CCATTTGTAACATATATGTATAGGCTCAAACACTAGTATCTTACTTCATTCTTTTGTAGGCAATAATGTTGCCTTAGTCATTTTGGGCTTCAAACTATTGTATCCTATCTCTTTTGTTCAGGCTGGGGACCTAATATAAACCCCCACCTAAGGGTGGTTATTTAAAAAAACTATACATAGGAATATAATCTAGCTACCAAACACTATTCCGCACATGACACATAATTGTTTTAGCTTCCGTAACATTAACAAAAACCTATAGACAATGCTATACAAGAAACTATCTATAGATAGGAATAGAACTCCATCGAAACACTATTCCACATAATGCATGTCAATGATTTTGGGACTAGGGGCACACTACTACGTTTAGATTCCCAAGAGTTACAAAGCATACATGAAATAGATGTCTTTCTAAGAAATTTCTTGCCATATTGATATCATCTTATGAATATGGCTTGTAGAGTCCTTTAGAAAAATCTGTGAAATTAGGGTAGAATTTGTAAGTTAAGGTAGTTGAGTTGTTAATCAATGCATAATAATTGGTTCGAAAATATATTTTATGCTCACCTTATCAATCTCAGCGTAATCCAAGCGGACATCTTTAACACATTTGGCCACATATAACATAACATAACATAATAGCCACACTCCCAAGTTTTTTCTTGTTTCTTATACTTATTTCCAAAGAAGAAATTGTGAATATAGTAATTACTTTGTCATAAACCAATACAAAACAATTAGCTAGTGAGAATCGTACCTTAATTCGAACAACGTTCATTTTTTTTTGCAGCACCGGGTTCATTGAGCAGGTTATCCAAAATGTCCATAAATGATTTGAACAGTTTAAAATGCAATGGATCCATCCAATAAATAAGCTTTTTGCTTGGCACAATCAAAGTTAACCTCTAATGGTCCCTACATAGAAATGTCAATTTGTAAACCACAATTTCCCAAATTATTTGACTCATAAGTGTGTACAATAGTTAGTTTAAGAAGACCATAACCTCTCAATGAAAGGTGCAATGAAAAGTTTCTTATCGTGTCGCCCAAGGCTTTTGCGTAGATAATCAATCCTTTCTTCTTTGGAAAACCCAATTTCTTGAGTCATTACCAGACACAAATACCCTACCCATCCTTTCTCCTCTGATTGGAAAAGTAATTCATGTACCTTGCGCAAGAAATTATAAACATTATGCAAGCATTTTTGTTCAAGTCATTTATGAAAATGGAAGTTGCACTTACAATAGGAATAACGACATTATGGTTTGGTTGACTTGCTCACACCACCAGAATTCTTCAAAGTCACTCCACATCGCGATGATGTCTAGGTTTTGACCAAAACACACTTTTTCTTCTTCTGGAGAATGGGTATGTAGAGTCATGTTTGTGTCCGAAATTCCATTCATACAATATACGAACGAAAGCTGGACATTCCTTCGCTATTTGTGCTCTAGTCATCAGTTGTCGCCCAAACGTAGATGGGGGTAAAATTTTCTTTTGTGTCATTGGGTAGGTCACTTTCAAATGGCCATATTTGATTGGATCTGCGTAAGTTAAACGCCCAGGCCATTGGATGAACATGCCTTGGGCATGTCCCACTTCTTTGTAATCTCCCTCCTGAATCAGAAATTTTCATTGTCGACTAACGGTTTCTCCAACGATATCCTAGCAATTCCATCTGCGATGGGTATGGAGTGATGATGCCACATTACTTCATGAAGAATAATGTTGGCTACATGTTGTGTTCTTGCATTATCACCAATTTCAATGAAAAGTTCGCACAAATGTGAATGCTACATTTAATAAATAATAGTTAATTTTATTTCAAAATAAAACACGCAGCGAATTACAATTGATATTACCTTTTTGTGTGTGGATAAGATGGCCTTGTCGAGATTATGTTCTTTTATGGTCTTCGGTGGTATGGGCTCGCAGTTGACCTCAATTTCACCGGAAGAGTGGTGAGATCCTCTTGAGGGAGGCTCCCAATCGCTAGTGAGATCCTCTAGATTATCTGGTAAAGGAAGACCAGTGTGTTTGACCAACTTCCAAATCAAAATATCTTGTTGCTCAATCCTTTTATCTCTAAGTTGGGCTTCCTTTTGCAATGTATGAACCCTTGATGGTTTTGCCCTGTAAAAACAACATACTATCCCAAAAGTATCTCTTTGTGACATAAATGCACCCACTCCTCTTGCTCGCCCCAGGTGGTCGAATTTCTTGGTAGCATCGCACAGGATGTCGTGTTTACCGGTTGAAATGAAGCGACATTGAACTTCATCCTATTTTAAAGTCGCCAAAAATAAGATTACAACAAGTCAAATTCTTATCTCAAGAAATATATATTTTATTTAAAAATATGATAAATGGATTACCACTTGTTTGGATAATTCAATCTCGGACTCTTTTTCCTAACGGCCTTGTTTGTTTTGTCGACCCTTGAGAAAAATACCACACCGTTCTATTTGATCCACATCAATCGGAATGACCAATAACCTAGACTCTTCTTCGGTCATCCCCTTTTCCAGCGCCAACAAAACACCGTGTTCGAAACGTTCCTGTACAATTTCAAGGGCTGCTAATCCATACCCACCACGACTCTTCTTGTGAGGGAAAAGATTCAAAGAAGCATTCCTTTTCTTTTCATCCCTTGTATGTACCCTACAGGATGATGTGCAACGTATGTGACAATACGACTTATAAATCTAAAATCATTCTCTACTAACGTTTGCTTGATTCTTAAGGGCTCTTCTTTTGTGGATCTCCCAGCTCCCTGGTTGAATATGTGTGTAGGTGAGCCACAGACGATCTCCCTCTTTACTTGAAAAGATGAAATCTCTTGCAGAGTGTACTTTTGGTCTCACCAACTTTTCGATAACATACTCGTTACTTTTTTCCTTAGCTCTTCAATGCCCGGGCTATCCATTTTGAAGGTTCTCTAAAGGGAGTTTAAAGATAATATGCCGACAAAGAAATTATCATTGAATTAGAGTTGTGAAAGGAAAATGTGTTGGAAAATTGTCAAATGACGAGAATTTTACCTTGCACTCCATCCACAGTGCGTCCTTGTATTCTTTTGGCACTTCGTGCCAACTGTCATACAGGATGTCTACTTTTGTCCTTCCCACCTTGCATACCCAACTAGACCACTTAGCCCGTTCTTCAAATAAACATCAGCCGAATTTGTTAAACACCAAGAAGGTCATTTCCTTTCTTGCCATCCTCCTCTCTAATGTTCTATAATGTGTTTTAGAAATTCCTATTTCTTTCGATCCATCCCTATCATCATTATCTTCCACCGTCATTTTTGTATTTCCTCCATGTGAGGTAATGGATCATCACGTGTTCTTTTTCTTAACATTGATCTACCTAATAACAAATATTTTTAATGAACCAAAATTCAACGTCACTTAATATGCATAATTCCAACCAAATACCATAAACCCTAGCTAGGAGAATAAAAAGTTACACTACACAAAAAAACATTTATCATAGACAAATTATTTAACACAATAACAAAGATAGGATTCATATATTTTAGTCTTCTATAATAGACATTAACAATATATTATCTTCACAACAATGAGGAGATGAAATTGAAAATTACCATCATTAAGCCAAACCAAAAGAGATGAAAATGGAAAAGATTTACCTTCTAGATTGAAGTTGGAATGAACACCAACCCCAACAAAAATTATTGGACTTCTTAACCTCAACATCACCCACAATATTTCCTCCTCATTGGTGATCCTTGTTGATTGATGAATACATACTAGATTAGCTAGGGTTTGGTGTGTAATGGACTTTGTAGATGACAATGGGGATGATTTGATCAAGAAATTGAGGTAAGGAGGGGTTGGGTATTTTTTGGGTATATTGTTGGAGTGAACTCGCGCTAAAAAACTAGGGTATTAATGTCCCTTTGAAAACTATTTATTGGTTGGCCTTTTTCCCCCACTTTAGAGCTCTTCAAAACTCAGAAGAGTGTCACCCCCTCTGAGTTTGGAACTGGGTTACAGTATAAAAATAATAATTAAATTTGCAAATTCAAAACCCCAAATCAGAAAATCAGATGAACCCTAGAGCATAAAACCAGGATGATAATTGATATAAGACAAATTACAATTGATATCCGCCATCATATTTGCCTTGCCAGGATGATAATTGATCATGCGGCCGTAGTCGACCAAAAACTTCATCCACCGACGTTGGCGCATATTCAGGTCCTTTTGAGAAAACAAATACTGCAGGTTCTTATGATCCGACATTACTTCAAACGTGACTCCATATAAGTAGTGTTGCCACTTCTTCAAAGAAAACACTATAGCGGTGAGTTCAATATCGTGGGTGGGATAATTCTTCTCATAAGTTTTCAACTTACGAGAATCATAAGCAATCACGTAGCCCTTTTGCATCAGTACACATCCCAGACCATCTCCCGAAGCATCAGTATACAATATAAATCCATCTTTCCCCTCTGGCAATGCAAGAACTGGAGTAGTGGTTAAGCGTTTCTTCAGTTCTTAGAAACTGGCTTCCGTCTTGTCATTCCCTTCATACTTGACTCTCTTCTTAGTTAGATGGAACAAAGGAGACGCTAGTTTAGATAATTCTCTAACAAAGCGTCTATAGTATCCCGCCACTCCTAGAAAACACTGAATTTCCGTACCATTGGTCGAAACCTTCTAATTTAGGACGGTTTTGACCTTAGAGGGGTCCACTGATAACCCTTCCTTACTAATCACGTGCCCCAAAAAATTTACTTGGTTTAGCCAGAATTCACATTTTCTAAACTTGGCATACAAATTATTTTCCTTCCTTAGGTGTACCTCATGCTCTTGCTGAGATTTGAAATAGACCAGGATGTCGTCGATGAAGATGACAACAAACTCATCCAGGTGGGGCCGAAATACACGATGCATGAGATCCATGAAAGCGGCTGATGCATTGGTCACTCCTAATGGCATTAACAGGAATTCGTAATGACCATATCGAGTGTTGAAAGCCATCCTGGGCACGTCCTCCCTCTTCACCCGCAACTGGTGGTACCTTTGTCGTAAGTCCAGTTTGGAAAATACGACTGCTCCTTGGAGCCGATCGAACAAATCCTCAATAATGGGAAGAGGGTACTTATTCTTAATTGTCACATTATTTATGCATCGATAATCGATACACATCTGCAAAGCTGTCTTTCTTCTTAACAAAAAACACCGGGGCTCCCCAGGGTGAGGTACTTGGTTGGATGAACCCCCGAGTTAACAAATCCTCGAGTTGTATTTTCAACTCTTGGAGTTCTAGCGGTTCCATACGATAAGGGGTTTGAGAGATAGACACTGCTATGGTAAACTCAGTTTCCCTTTCTAGAGGCAAACTTACAAGTTCCTCCGGAAATACCTCAGGGAAGTCCCAAACTATCTGTATATCTTCTCCCTTCAACTGGTTGCTGGCTTATTCATGATATACGCCAATATTCCAGTTTCCCCCTTGTGAATCAATTTTCGAGCCTTGACTCTAAAAACAACTAATGAGGAGGATCTCTTCCTTCTAACATCTACTTCAATTGGTGTTTCCCCCGGTAGACACAACTTAACTTTCTTCGTATGACAGTTTAATTGGGCATGTTTTTAGAAAGACCGTCCATGTCAAGTATTACTTCATATCCATTTAAGAGTAGGGCAATTAAGTCTATGGGTAATTCCCAACGCCCCACATTTAGCCCACAGTTTTTACATACACGTCCAGTTAGGATTTTAGTATCATTCGTGGGAGTGTTAACTTCTAACTTATAAGGTAAGTCTTCTATCCTATCTTTCAAGTTTTCAAGAAAGGAATATCTAGCAAAAGAATGAGAAGCACCAGGATCAATCCGAACTTTAGCTAATTTTCCCAAGATAGGGAGGGTACCTTCGATGACCTCGGTCGAAACGGGGGCCTTATTGTCCTCCAAGGCATAAAATAGAGCCTGTACATTTGGCTTGTTGCTCCCGCTATCTCCTTCCATTAATGCCTACACGAATTAGGGTTAGATATTGGCTTAATTATGTTGTATTGGTTATTAAATAGTCACGAAGATACCTATTATGATTCTTACTTTATTGTTTTGTTTTGGGGGTTCTAAGTTTTATAATTAATTAGATACCTTTCAATATAAACTGAGAACCTAATTTAAGCTCTGGGTTGGTCATCCCCAAGCGATTCAAGGGTTTCTAAGTTCAAATAAAAGGGTCACTTTCTTAGGCTTATTTATTTTATTTTTTGTTTCGATTTCAATTATAATTTAATAATCCCTATTGGAATAGATATAATGTCTTTGCTTGCTTGGTTCTTCTTTTCTTATTTGAATAGTATCATTCTATATTTAAAAACATTTAAAGGTTCTTCCTAGGAAAAAATATTAATGTTTTTACTCTCAGGTCACTATCCCTTAATAAACTCCCTAAGTCCTTACCCAATATCACTTCTTATACTTCCGTTGTCAATTAACAATGTTAGTTTGGTAGCTTAGGGCTAATTTTGGAGAACGTTGATGTAGTGTTTATAGTTCATGAAGTTTAAGTGGGGTCTTTTATTAAGGTGTGTTTTGGTTCAGCCTTAACTTGATTTGGGAACGCTCTGATACCATAGTTGTTAGTTGAAAATCCTCCCCCAAATGACCATTTTTCCAACACTGTTAATTCCTAACACGTGGTTGGATTGACGACCTGATCACGGTTGTGCATAGCTAGTTATTAGATTCCAAACATCTCTGTGGATGACCCCGGTACTTCCCACTATCTACCATTCTTGGTAGTATAGTAGTAGGGACGGGAGCAACATATAAATTTTATCTTTGACTCTTGAAACTTAGATTGCCTCCTCTCGTGTATTTAATGACACTCGAGAGGGGCGGGTCAGTTAGTCTTTCCATAACTTGTGGAAAAACCATCTTTAAGAGACAGACTCGGGTAAAAATGATGTCTCATCAAATTTCGGCTTAAATTTGCTAGAATGGGTTATGTTTGCACTTTCAGTTGTTATCTAGGGTCATATTTTCACTTTCAATCATGAGAAGGTTATATTTACACTTTCTCTATATTTTTCTGGCTAAAAATGTTTGAATGCAATGTCAGGATAAATATTGAAGATGGAATCATTAGGCCTAGAGAAAATGACTTTGTTGGCCCCTTAACTATCACGATAGTCCCCCTTTGGCCCTCCATTTTTTCCCCAATACCATTGGCCCCTCAACTTGCAAAACTATTGAGTCATGGCCATATTTTGAACACTTTTGACCCCTTGACTATCTCAAACCAGCTAATTTGCTCATTATAGGTCTGAAAATGTGCCAAAAAATTCGAGGGGTGAAGGTGGATGATCGTAATAGTAAAGAGGCCACCGAATTCATTTCCTCTTTAAGTTTACTTGTATTTGATGAAACACTACTTCTAATTAGCCAATACAATTTCCTTAACTTGATTTAGCAAGTATAGTGGTGTCAATTCGGGTAATCGTGCCGTGTTCGAGTCAGGTTGGAAACGGTTTGGGTTAAAACATGTCGAATTAAAGCGTGTTATATTTATTTTTCTGGTCGAATCGAGTTGAGTAGGGTTCGTATCGTGTTGGGGTAAAATGTGTCAGAATTTTTTCTCAGGACAGGTCATGTCGGGTTCGATTACACTCGTGTCGGGATACTGTCGTGTTATTTTTTTCTCGGGTTAGTTCGGATCGGGTCAGATTATTGTCGAGTTTGGTCGGGTTGGGTTGGATCAGGTTGGGTTATTTTCAAGTCTGGTTATTGTCTTTTAGTTTTTTGTACGGGAGTTTTGTTCGAGTTTAGTCATGTCAGTCTATTAAATTTCATATTGGATTTGGGTATATTTTGGAGTGGTTCACTTAGGTTGATTCATATTCTTACAATTACAATATAATCGGGCTATGTTTCATTTAATTTTTATTTATAATTTATTAAAAATATGATTTTGTCGATCTTTTATATTAATCACTCGAAAACATGATTCTAATTAAACACCTCTCTTTATCAAACTATTATTCATTAATTGTATAAACTTAACCATACTTTTGCATTTTAAACTTAATATTTCATGTTAAAATTTATTATGAGATGAATTTATGTAATAATATTTGTAGATTTTCAATAAATATAAATCCCACTTTATTCTCATAAATATGTCAAACCAATTTAGAAGGCTAACATATAACCAAGTTTATTTAGTTCCATACTAACTTTAGTTGACTTTTAATAGTTACATTATTAATGAGTTTTACAAACTAAACTGCATCCCTATATATACCTAAGTCAACTATATTCATATAAGTTGGAGTTTACTTTTATAATTAACTTAGTTTAAGTTACTAAATAGATCTTATCACTGTGACTAGTTTTCAATATAAATGTATAAATTGTGTATAATTAATAGGAATCACGAATCAACACTTTATTTTATATATATCTTTACTTTACACATAACTATGTGATAGAATAAATAGAATACAGTGAGATAAGTACATTGAACCTAGACTGTTCTATATGTGTACAATATCAATCATGATCAATCAAGAGATTAATCAAAATATAGCTGCATTTAGCTTCATTCTTACCCAGGAAGTTGATTGAATTTGAATAGCTGCCTTTACCTTTTTTATAAACATTATCATTTATAACTAGTTTGGCACTAATTAATAAATCATTAGTTGATATTTAATAAATAAATTAAATAATACTTTATTTTAATTTTTACAGTTTAACATGTTATTAATTAAATAAATTTATGATTAGAATTTATGAAAAAACTTAAATAATTTTGGGGAAAAAGGTTGAATTAATTTAAACTAAAAAAAGAAATTAAATTAGGAGAAAAGGTATTCATAACAAATGAAAAAGAGAGAATAAAGTAGAGAAAAATAATCTCAGCCATTGATTTAAACTAAGGTTAATCTGAAGCGTTAATACTTTAGGCTTCAGTATAAAAGCTTTTGAATGTTTGCCTCTCTCCCTAAAACCCTATTTCTATCTCTTATCTCTATCGATCTCCCTCTGACCTCTGTGCTCTTGCCAACTGATCTCACTCATTTTATTTTCATTTTGCTTTGTGCTATCATTCGCTGATTTTATTTTTGCTACTCCGCCTTCAACCGCCTTTCCACCTTCAATTGCTAACTCTCCGCCTTCCACCTTTAACCGCTAACTGATTTTATTCACCAACTGATCTCACTCATTCTCCTTTCCGCCTTCAACTACTAGCTCTCCACCTTCCACCGCCAGCTCGCCCATGTGGATACTAGATCTGAAAATTTGGTTGATTTTGAGGTAATGTCGTCTTATTTGGTGGTGTTGTCTTATTTTTAGGATTGATGCTCTTATTTGGGTGATGTTTTACTTCTTCACATAAACACTAGCCCTATTATAAGCTACGATGCACGGGGACGGCAGTTCCTTTTTTTCCTTTTGTATTTTTAAAACATTTTTTGTTCGAAAATGGTTATGTGGTGGTGATATGGTGTTGGAGATGATGTTGGAGATAGATTTCGGGAGAGCTTTGTTCGTCAACTCTCAGATTTGTAGAGTCATATTACTCAAACCAAGTTACGACGCGTCAACCCGAGTCTTGGTGAGTCAGGCTGAGTCAGGGCCAGTTCATCATTTTCAACCGGGTATTAATCTGAGTTTGTGTGTTTTTTTGACATTATTTATCCTCATACCCTTGTAGTTATTTCTTGTTCGAAAAATTACTGATGCTTGTTTAGTGTTTTTTTTGGTGTTTGATGTAAAAAAAATTTATTCCGGCCACTGTCTTTCTGCATGAAAAAAATGAAGAATCGAGATTCAAGATTTTGGATGTAATTTTCTGTAAATACGTTAATAGGGATTATACCTTTTTTTAGAGTTTCAGATTAGTCAAACCATATGTTACAATCTGTCAAAATTCTGACACTTATCCTACTGTAGAAATTTTCACCTAAAATTTCTCTCTCTGGAAACTAGTTTGGGACAGAGGGAGTATGATAGATTAATGAATAATTCTTTTTATTTAATTTTTATTTGAATAATTAAAAGAGTTTGGATTGCTATTTTTATTTTTCTTACTAACTTATTAAATAGAGTTTGAATAGTTATTTGATTTGATGTTAAAATTTATAAGTTTCATAGTGATGAATTTTTTATACAGGTGGATATGGATGAAACTTCTAGATCTTTTGAAGTTAATACGGAAAGTTTTGTCGACTTAAATTCCCAAGTAGGTAACAGCGTTGTGCAGGAAATTCCAGTTGATGACGATGATTCGAAGCTTTTACTAAAGCATTTAGAGGTATGGGTCAACTATAATTTTTCTAAAGAAGTTAAAGATGGGGGTAACTCTATTGCGTGCTCGCTGTAAGTTCTGTGGTATGACATATCCCGCTGAAGGTAGAGATGGTACTGGAAATCCCAAAAACCATACAAAGGTTTGTAAAGGTAAATGTTCATTAACTGAAAAAATGCGTTAAAGTTCAGCTGCATTTGATCAAAAAATCTTTTGTGAATTATTTGCACGTGCCATTATTTGTCATGCGTATCCATTGAGAATAGTCGAGCATGAACATCTTAGGAAAATGCTTACTTATTTGAACCTCAATGTGATACATGTGTCTCGTAATACGATGCTTAAGTATTGTATTTTAGAACATGAAAAGTTGAAATGCGAGTTGCTTAAGACGTTGACTACTGATGTTCCTGGTAGGATTAGTTTTACATGTGATTTATGGACTGCTTGCACTAGTCGTGGTTATCTCACACTTACTGCTCATTATGTCGATAAAAATTGGATACTTAGGTCTAAAATACTGAACTTTAGATATTTTGAGCCTCCTCATTGTGCTGTCAATATTAAAAATTTTGTGCTTGATTTATTAAAAGAATGGAAACTTCAAGAAAAAGTTCTATCTATGACCGTAGACAATGCCCGTTGTATGGATAATATGGTAAACTCTTTGAAAACTGATTTGAATTTTACATCACCTCTACCTTGTGGTGGAAAGTTTTTTCATATCCGTTGTTGTGCTCATGTGCTTAATCTTATTGTTCAATCTGGATTGAAGTGTGTTGATTCCAGCGTTAGTAAATTACGTAATATTGTGAAATTCATTGATGGATCTGATTCTAGGATTACATCATTTGAACGTGCTGTGGCTGAAGCTGGATCTAATTTTTCATGTAAATTAATACTTGATGTGTCAACTCGATGGAATTCTACCTTTTCAATGGTTAATACAGCTTTACAAGCTAAGGAACCATTAAATTATTTTGTTGTCCGTAATATGAATGTTGTTGATAGTTTGAATGAGGAGGAATGGGAAACCACTGGGAGTATTTGTGAGTTTTTTGAACCTTTTTCTTTTATAACTAAGTTATTTTCTAGCTCCTTATACCCTACTTCGAATCAATATTTCTTGAGCATAATTATGATTGAAGAAAATTTAATGCAAGGCCATTTAGATCCAAAACTTAATGAAATGGATAAATCCATGCTTGATAAATTTCAATCTTATTGGGATAGTTATTTAGTAATTCATTCTGTTGCTGTTCTTCTTGACCCTCGTTATAAGTTACAATTTGTTGCTTCTATGTATAGTCGTCTCTATGTTGAATTGGACTGTCACTTAAAGGTAAATCAGGTTAGGCTAGCATTAAAATATTTGTATGATTAATATTCTTCTCTATCATCGACTTCTAATTCTTCTCGTCAAGACTCATCTACTCCTCCAACAAATGCACCGATATGTTCTTCCCGACCCATTAAAAGGGATAACATACTACAGGTTCAAGTTTTTCCTTTTGAATTATTTGTCTACATGTTTATGTCTTGTGCCTTGTACTTTGTGTTAACTTTTTGTTGTTGCTACCCGGAATTTCAAAGTAACTCAGCTGCAATGAGGACCTCTCAATCTGAAATTGAGCATTATTTGTTATCTCCACTTGAGCCTAAACCTGTAGATGTTGATAATGATAATTATGACGTCCTCAAATATTGGCAAAATTATGTTAATTATCCCGTGCTTGCGGTTTTGGCTAGGGATGTTTTGACTATCCCAATCACTTATGTTGCTTCCGAGTCAGCTTT
Source organism: Rubia tinctorum (assembly GCA_032355605.1). Lineage (NCBI taxonomy): Eukaryota > Viridiplantae > Streptophyta > Magnoliopsida > Gentianales > Rubiaceae > Rubia > Rubia tinctorum. The sequence goes on from JAULKM010056642.1 coordinate 12,102, forward strand.
TAGCATGGGAGCACGTACTTTGAACAAATACATATCTGCTCTCTTAACGAAAAATGTGGAAATTTTGGTTACAAATCAAAATTGGCTACATGGATATGAGGAAATCGAGGAGAATGTTCTTGAAATAGGGCGTGAGCTTGAAATGGAGTCTTCTTGAATGTTGATCTACGTTTTCATTTGCAATTTATTTCAAGTTATTACCGTTACATGTGATGGTGACTCTTCATTTTGAAGTGATGCCCATATTGTGTTTGTTGGCAAAGACTTTTCTGCATATTGACACCTAATGGTGGGTGGTTTGGTAGGTTTCTTGTGCAAAGATTACTCATATGTTGTCATTTGCAATTTATTTGAAGTTATTGCCCTTACATGTGATGGTGACTCTTCATTTTGAAGTGATGCCC
>JAULKM010056652.1:0-12505 GCA_032355605.1 Rubia tinctorum
GGTTACAAAATGAAGGATTTAGATACGAAAACCAAAAACGGTTATCTAAACCCCTTATGATGTAAACCTACCTAAATCGAGCAATATTCCAATAAAAATATATCAAAAGAGATGTTAAATGATTCGAAAAATAAATGCATTTGACGTCTCATCAATGATCGACTCTTGGATTTGGATTGAATGGAGTTCTATTGTTTCAACTTTGGGATTGAGGGCTTTAAGGATTTCATTGTTAAGAGCTTTAGAATATAATAAGGTAAGTTTAGGATCCGGCGACGGCTCCGCCTTCACGGCGCCGTCGTAGGAGCGGCAAACAGAAATAGGATTATGGTGAAGGATTTTGTCTCAACAGACAAATTGTTCGAGATTATAGCAAATCTACTGAAAAGGTTATGACTTGTATGTGAGTCAGAGTTTCCATAGAGGAACTTTGCTGCAACTTAGTATTAACCACCCGTATCCTTTTACTATGTGCTAGGATTTATGTGGTTATCTTTTTTATGTTGTCACTAAATATCCACTTGGTAAATAGTGACATGGAACCTCACTAAGCAAGGAGGTTACCCTAGTTTGATGAACCCTAATAGGTGTAGATGAGAAGATAGAGTCGGAGCTCGTGCTTGACACCTTTACTTCTTTTGGGATAAGATCCTGGTCGGACCCTTGTAGAACCTTTCTCTTGTATTTATGTAAAACCCATGTAAAATACTTGTATATAAGATTTTCATTGTAATAGTAAGTTAGATTCAAATTCTAAAACTGCTTAAACATAATTTGTATTTCTCCTTAATGCATATAAGTAATCCAACCCATTGTATTCTTTGTAACACGCTCAGATCCAACCTAATACTTGTGTGGAGCAAGTTGGTCGGAGTTTGGGGGTGCAACATATCCCGTGTGAAAACAATTCCTATTCCATCACCAATTTTGATTGTAATCAAATTCTATGGAAATAGGAATTGCCAAATCCAATCCCTTAAAGAAATGAATTAAAATATATCCAATCCAATCAAAATAATCCCTTACGAAAATGGATATTATCAATTCCAATTTCCTTAAATCCAACTCAATCGCATAAATGTAGGAATATATATATATATATATATATATATATTCTTCAATATCAGACTTAATGGAATATTTCTGCCAACAGAATTCTTTTTGTCGAAATTTCCTTTTGATGTTTCAACACAAACTATTCCATATTTGCATATTTTTCACAAATTGCCAATTAACTAAATATGGACTTTATAATCTCCTCATTTTCCATTTTGTGGACCCAAACATCTTTTGGAATTTTATAACAATGGCTTATGCCAAAAACAATCCCTCAAACCACAGTGGATGTTGGAACATCCAAGCATAAGAAGAATATCTCCTCCTGAATTTTATTATTATTATTATTATTATTATTATTATGAAAGATTAGCTTATAATAAATCAAACCAACACACCTCATTTTAGGTCATCACACTTAGCCCATTTACAAACCCTTTCAGCCTACTTAAAATCCCTTTCAGCCTAGAAATTACAAAGACAAAAACCGAAATTAAATAAGTAAAGAAAAAGCTTCAATGCGCAGAAGCTTTCAGAATTCTTCTTCTTCATTCACCCCTTTCTTTTATCACCCCTTTCTCCATTTCATTTAACCTGACCTTCCTATTCTTTTTCTCCTTCCATTCACACTCCATTGTTGTTTGTGCTGTTATAGTGTCCGCCTTCAACTCTAGACGAGAAAAAACTCTTCTATTTCTTTCTAGCCAATTATCCTCCATTCTTCCTCTTAATTAACTTATAGCAATGCTTCTTCAGATCCCTAATTGAATATAACTTCCTAATCTTCAATGTCTATAGTACCTCCACTGTATACTCACATTCCACAAAGAGGTGAAATGCAGTTTCAATTTTCAATCCACAAAAACAATAGCTCTTTTCCTCCTGAATTTCGGAACACCAAATAACACAACATCTAAAATCAAAAGTATGTTAGAACATCAAGAGAATACCCAAATACCGAATGTCTTATTGGGACATCAACCCAACAGAGTAAATAAAATCATCCAAAATCCCTTTGGGGCCACAAAACATACCAAATAATGTCAGAATCATAATAAAAATCATCAAATCGGGCTTCATCTTTATTTTTGGAGCTGCTAGTTGTGCTCTATGCTTCCAAAGCTACTATCTAATCCTTGAGTGCTGCAATCTTAGCACCAATAGATATAATCCGAGCCTTCTTAGCCTTTGAAGTAGATGTAGATGCAAATCCATCCTCTGAAGAAGTTCATGGGGAATCATTCACCTTTCTCAGAGAAAAAGTCCTATGATTTTCCCCGATAAGAGAAGTAGAGAATACCACATAAGACCCTTGGCCTTCACTTTCTCTCCTCTAATCAAGGTTTGGATGACAAACGGATGTAGCAGAGAATTCTTCACTCTAGAAGGCACAACTTGAAACACAATATTCTCTTGGATTTTACGGCCTAGATTCACAGGAGTTTTAGATCCAATACAGTACAAAAACCTCGCCATTTTTTGGGTGAGAGCAGTGGTGTTTGATGAGGGAATCCAACAGTTAATGGTAATCTAGAATAAGCAAAAGTACCTGCTAGTCAAGCTGGAAGGAGTGTCATTTCACCTAACTGGCCACTGAGTCTGAAATCATCTTGTGATATCTGACTGGACCTGATCATTGGTCACCTTAAAATCCTCAAAATATGTGGTCTCAAAATCTAGAGTGGGTAGTCCAAGCTGCTTGTTAATCATCTCCCTGAAAAATTTGATTACTTTGCCTCGGACACATACCCAGCCATACTATTCAAACACTGAATCTAGATTGCCATCCATCACAATTTCATAAAATTCATGCACCAGCTCTCTTTTATACTTTTCATAATTGTAGAAGCACCTCTAAATCCCAAATAATCAAGAAAGGTTGTAAATCCACTTCCCTTGTATCACTTAATGTTAACAGGTTCCTATGCAAGAATGTTTCTCTGATTGATGATTTCCATATACCCTGACAGTTAAAATCAAAAAAATTGGGAGAGGTAGGGGGGAGTTCCTTTACAGAAGGTGCAGTCCTTGAACTCTGACCTTTTTCAACTTTAATATTGATATTCTTTGAAGATTGTGGTGCAACTGATAAAGTTTTTTTACTCTTTAATCTTCTCCTAGTTGTCTGGGCTTCCCGCTATACAGATTCAACAGTCTGATTTGTATTGTCTTCAATACCCTACTCATTATGTATTGGAACATCAGTTCATGTTGTTTAAACATGGCTACCCTCAACTCCATGTTCTTGCTGCTATGTTGGAATATGGCATCCCTCAGCTACAATCACTTTCTCTGATGTTGGAATATACTATCCTCTTACTGTATCATAATCAACACCCTCAGTTTGCATTGGTATTTGAGCATCACTATGCTCAACTTACTTTCTTCTATCAGTACATTCTCCCCATATCTCCCTGTATGGGGTTGGAACATAAGCTTGTCCATCCCAAATCATAATCTTCTCCAGTCACATTCACTGATGTTTGAATATAGGAATTTCTAACAACCCAGACTCATCTATTTACATGTCTATAGCTTCTCCCACCGTCTCCATATCCTCTGTTGGAATATTACCAGCACCCCTAGTTTCCAACTCTTCATCATCCGAAACCAAAATAATAGGAGAGGGAATTATCCTAAGTCTCCCAGCCACCATATGCATCTTAAGATTAGATTATACAAATTTCTAGTATGATGTGGATTTAACAGTTCTATGATCACTCTCAACATGCCAATTATGCACCTTTCTAAGCTTGATTTTTTGAGATCTGGAAGCATATGTATAAAAATAGATGCAATTTTTGACATATAATCTATACATGCAGGCTCAATAAGGCTTGGATTCAAGTTTTCCATGTAGTGAATATTCCCAATAATTCAAACCATTAAGTGACTCAAATCAAATCCATTTATCATCCTAAACAAATATTTATACGGCCTCAGGTTTCCAACTTTCTTATTTTTTACATACTAGTTTACACAATCCCTAAAAGACTAAAAAAGCATATGATTGAATGTGAAGAAAACATCAATGAGTAACTCGGTTGTCTTCTCTTCGTCTTCCCTCTTCTTCAAAGAAAACCTCCATATTCGGTTGATACATGTCATCACAAGTCTGTAACATAGGACTTTTAGTAACCCTAATATCCTTAATCGACTACCCAAAGATATTCTTGAAGTTCTTGATGTTCTCCATTGTTGATTTTTAGTGTGGGTAGGAAGCTTCGGCAAGAGATATATTTTTTTAATTCCTTCAATCTGGAGACTTCTAAAATGCTTCAATCACTTCTCCTTTGATATTTACCACAAAAAATATGAGCATGAGAACCTCAAAATTTTAAAGTGACAAGAAAATCAGGAGCATAGTTGCGGGTTTGATGCAAAGAGGGAGGAAGGTGGAGACGTGAAAATTTGAAAATATTTACTTTTCTTTTCCTCAATATTCGTACCCACCTTTTCTCTTTCCAAGCTAAATCTATCATTGCCATTTCACCCATTTGACATCACATTACTTGTCATAACTTCTTCAACTTCCAACATGAACTCATCCGCCTCCATTTTTTTGTTTTCTTTTTTCTCCCTTTTCAACTTTTTTATATATAAATTATGAAGAGAAAAATACAATTATAAAACTGATGAGAAAAATAAATACCTCAAATCTGACACACACCTAGGTATTGTCTGAAAAGCTCAAAAGTTGTGGTGTCCAAGGGTTTTGTAAATATATCTGCAAATTGATCCGATGTTGGAACATAATCAACCATTGCTTTCTTATTCTCAACAAGATCTCGAATAAAGTGATATCCTTATATCAATTTTATTTGTCCAAAAATGTTGTACATGATTCTTTGAGATGTCAATAGCACTTTTATTATCACATAATACTGTTACCCTTCTTTATTCCATAATTAGTAAATATTTGTTTCACCCATAATAATTATGCACAACAACGTCAAGCTCCAAGAGCCTCAGCAGTTGATAAAGAAATATAATTTTGTTTCCTGCTATACCATGAAACCAGTTTGACCAAATAAAGAAACATCCACCAGTAGTGCTTTTGCGATCATCAACATTTCCATCCCAATAAGAATCACTATACCCAATAATATGAGAGTCCTTATTCTTATAATGCCATATACCATATTTGGAAGTCTCATTGACATGTAGAATAATTCTTTTGACCGCAGTCAAATGATTTTCCTTAGGATTAGTCTGAAATCTTGCAAATATTCCTACACTTAAGCATATATCTGGTCGACTTGTTGTAAGATATAGTAGGCTTCCAATCATACTCTTGTACAAGGTGTGATCAACTCCTGTCTCCTCCTGACCTTCCACTAATTTGTTCGTCGTCCCTAAGGGTGTGTGCATTGGCCAAGAATTACTGAGACCAAACCTCTTCACCAAGTTCAAGACATATTTTATTTGGTTTATGAACAAACCATTCTTCTCCTATTTCACCCGAAACCCTAGAAAATAAGTGTGTTCTCCAGGTATGGTGAAGTGGACCCAAAAAGATATCATCAACGTAGATTTGAGCAATCGGTATAGTTGCTGATTCACGTAAAACAAACAAGGTACAATCTACTCTCCCTCAACAATAGTCTTTCTATATGAGAATGGTAATAAGTCTCTTATACCATGCTCTTGGTGCCTGTTTTAAGCACTATAATGACTTTTTGAGACGATACACATGTTGTAGAAAGTGGGGATCCTCAAATTCTTTAGCTTATTCCACATATACCTCTTCATTGACCTCTTCACTAACCCCTTCATACAAGATCGCACTTTTGACATCTGTTTAATATAAAGTAAAATCCAGAGTGCAAGTAATAACAAGTAAGATTCGAATATATTCTAACCTGGAAACTGGTGTAAAGGTCTCATCCAAATCGATTCGTTCAACCTGAGTGTATCCCTGAGCTACCAGCATTTCCTTGTTCCTGGTAATATTTCCATCAACATTGGTCTTGTTCCTGAAGATCCACTTCGTTCCTATGTCATTTACTCATTTAGGAAGAGGCCACACATTATTACGTTCAAATTTCCCAAGTTATTCTTTCATTGCTGCAATCTAATATTCCTCGAGGATGGCTTCTTTGTAATTTTTGGGTTCAATGATGGAGAGAAAACATTCTATGCTAGAAAGTTCTTTGTACTGAACTCAGGGGATCGATCAAATTCTTCTTCTACTTGGTTCGGTCTCAACTAATGTTAGAACATGGAAAGGATCTGTAGAGAATAGTGTTCCAATATCACCGAAATCAAACGAGTCATCAGCTTCATCCTCTTATGCCACCTCATCTGATGTTCAAACATAATTGTGTATCTGGATTGAAAGATCATCCGATGTTGGAACATGGGGAGAAACTTGTTTTCCATCTTCGGTCGTATGTTTCTTGAGTTCATTAAAATCATTCGCAACCACATTGATATATTCCTAACAACATTAGTCAGAAGGTTATACACTTTATATGCCCTGTTGTTAACCGAATATCTGAGGATTATACCAACATTGATGCGGTTGTAAAATTTTGCAAGATGCTCTCAGTCTCTGAGAATGTAGAACTTGCTTCCAAACACATGAAAAAAATGATACATTTGGCTTCCTGCTCTTCCATATTTTGAACAATATCTTGATGGTGAATGTTCGGAGATATACTCGATTTATAGTATAGCAGGCAGTATTGACAGCGTCAGCCTAAAATTTCTTGTGAATTCCTTTCTCAACTAGCGTAACTTGAGCTAGCTCTTGCAAAGCCCCATTCTTCCTCTCTGCGATGCCATTTTGTTGTGAAGTAATAGGTGTAGAAAATTCATCACTAAAATGAGCATTTTTAAATTCTTCTATGATCACTAAGAATTTGAATGATCTTCCTAACAAGGGTTCTCTTCTCCATTTGAAGTTTGATCACAAGCTTCTGAAAACATCAAAAGTGCCTGACTTTTCTTTGTGAAATGCCACCCACGTATATCTGGAGAAGTTATCAATGCGTACAAAAATTTATTTATTTCCTCCAATGCTAGGTGTATTTACGGGACCCATCAAATCTATGTGCACAAGTTCAAGTGTTTTAGAGGTGGTATTCTCTTGAATTGACGAGTGAGGTACCCTGATCTGCTTACCTTGCTGACATTGACTGCATACAATCTCCTTTTTATTTGTGAGTGTGGGAATGCCTTGTACTACCTCAATCTTTATGATCTTTACAAATGTATTGTAGTTGATGTGACCAAGTTTCATGTGCCACATTTTCCCTTCATCTTTTGTTCCACTTAAGTAGTTCACATCTTGTTCCAACATATAGCATTTGTTTGATGACCGAATGTTTGTAAGTACTTTGTCATCACCATGTTTCACAATACACTTATCTTTATGGAATTTCATAGTCATATTGTTATCACAGAAATGACTAATACGCAATAGAATGTCCTTAATATCTTTCACCAATAAAACATTGGTAAAGGTTAGAAATCCTTTTATCGATAGCTCACATTTTCCTACTACCCTGCTTTTCTTTCCATTTCCAAAGGTAACATTTCCAGAACCATAGGGTTTGATATTGTTTTGTTACTCTTGATATCCAGACATATGTCGAAAGCATCCGTTATCAAAGTACCATGAATCTCTAGAGTGTGCAATAAGAGATATGTGAGCAACAATGCACAAATTAGGAGTTATAAGGATCCATACCTTTTGGACCATCATTGATAGTTTGACTTGATCCATGTTGCAACCTGCTAAGAGTTGATGTCCATTCATAATATTTATGAGATGTTTAAAGCAATGATCCTCTGTATGACCTTGATAGATACAGTAACCATATATTACAGCTTTTCGTTAACTTGTTTTGACCACTTTTATTTTCATGACTTGAACCTCTGTTTTGAACACCCCACTGTTGGTAGATGTTTTTTTGTAGCCCATCCCTTGTTGATTTCCAAAACTCTAACCCAAGGTGAGGATGTCATCCAATTTTGCTTTTCTAGAATTCAACCTTTTTATAGCCGTCTTAGCAACTTCAACCCTTTTTGTCATTAAAATCAGATTTAAGTACAACAACTCATTTTCCCTCCTGATTCGTTCCACTCGGAATGCCATATCTCTTCCTTCTTCAGCTAAAAGGTTTTTCTCCATTTTTAAGAGTGTGTCATCATCAACAGCTTTTAGCCACTTTCATACATTTTTTTTCATATGTAGCATAGACATCTTCAGCACTCACAATTATGTCTTTGTCATTTCCTGAGAAATATTTTTCACAAAAAATCTCTGTGTTGGAACTTTGGACTTCAGCAACCCGTGCCATGTTGGAACATCGATTCATTTCTTCTTGTTTGATGTTTGAACCTCCAGTAACACTTTATGACTCTCCGTGAAGTTTTTTCTCCAAAAGCAACATAATTACTAATCAGCTCCTCTTCATCATTTGCCTCTTCTTCATCTTCATTTAATGAGGTAACATATGGGTTTCCTTGCTTCTTCTGAGAGTTGGCACATTCAGCCTAGATGTGTCCATACCCAGCCTTCACATTCTCTGCATTGAATCCTTCTTGATTGCCTTACTTTGCCATTCTCCATTCGTGGTCCACGGTTGTTGCCAAGTTCTTGGAGCTGTGATTTGTTCCCATTAAACCTTTCCTAAGAATTTTTACTTACCACTTTCTTCAGCATCCTTGAGAAATTCTTTGTGATAAGAGCAAGTTCTTCATTTATATCATCGATATCCTCTTCATGATTGTTTCTTGGCATCAAGGTTTTGAATGGCAACTCTTTTTTATCCTCTTCATTGGATGTTCCAACGTTATCTCATTAGCTCAACATCCCTTGCTTCTTCTATTGTAGCTACTTTAAAGGAAACTCTTCGAGGAAGTGATCTTAGTGTCTTCTTCACGAGCTTAGATTCTTTGTAAAATTTTCCCAGTTGATGTTCCATATTTGTGATGTCTCTAAGCTTTCCATTAAGAACTATAATGGTTTCAACTTCATCCATTTTTAGCTCTTAATATTTTATGGTCGCATTTGTAGCTTTGATTCACATACACAACTTGTTCCCTCATGCATAATTTGTAAGATATCTCATGCTTTCTTTACTTGATGACATGTAGAGATGAGTTTAAACGGATTTTCATCCACTACAGTAAAGATGACATTTAATCCTCTGTAGTTCGTTAATCCATCCTTTTGTTCTTCTATTGTCCATGACTCTTTAGGCTTAACTGTTGGCTCTTTAAAATTAGATTCTCCTCCTTCAGAACTTCTAGTAACTGGGGTCTTTCATTCTGTTTCAACATAGTACCAAGCCAATTCATCCAGAGAATTTATAAACACTCGCATGGGAGCCTTCCGGTAGTTGTAAATTGTTCCTTCCAGCAGTGGTGGCCGAGATACAGAAGCTCCTTCTTTGGTCGCCATTGGTAAAACCAGATCACACTTTCCTTTTCAAAACCAGGGTAAAACAATTGACTTAGCTCTAATACCAATTGAAACTTTGGTTTTACCAAAAATCTGTTTAATCCAATTAATTAGTTCCAACTAAACCAAGTACGTTAAAACATAAAATTTAACACACGAGACTTGGTTACGCAGTTTGGTAAAATCAAATACATCTTTGGGGCCTTGCTCAAATCAAGATAAATTCACTAATCAGAAAGACACAGTACAAAGTACACCATACAATTATAGTTATCTTATATTATTACAACTGTGGATTTCGCAAGCAACCCTAGCTCCGATCTGCTTTGATCAGACTCCCTCTGACCTCGAAACTCGTTGACGCTGGATCTCCTCCTCCCAAGGAATTAACGTATATGATTATGAACTTGATCATTAGTTTAAGATCATGTTAAAACACAGACCGAAAGGCTCTTGAGTACTTCTTGAAATATATGAAAACCTGGATGCAATTTTTTCCCAATTAAATGCATAAGTAACTCAGCAGAATTATCTTCTATTTAAAATCATCACACACATCACATATTATGTGCGGAAAAATTTCTATTCCATCACCAGTTCTGATTAGGAATTACCAAACCCAATCCCTTTAAGAAAAGAATTAAAATATATCTAATATAATCAAAATAAATCTCATACGGAAAAGGATATTATCAATTCAATTTCAATTTCCATAAATCCAACCCAATCACATAAATATAGGAATTGATATATTTTTCAATCTCATATACGAAATGGAAAGTTTCTGCCAACGGATTTCCTTTTGTCAAAATTTTCTTTTGATGTTTCAACACAAACTATTGCATGTTTGCATAATTTCCACAAATTGGCAATTAACTAAATATGGACTTTACAAGTTTTTTCGAAGTATTTTCAAATGCTAACGAAACAAAATGATTCAACCAATGCCATGTAATCTGACAATTTTCTAACATCATTAATAACGAGTTCATTCTGTTCCATTATCCTACAAGGTAACTACAAGGCAACCCATGAGCAATCTCTCAACAACAATCACAACTGAACCCTCGTTAACCTAACTATAAACCCTAATTCAACAAGCGCGCACACACACTCCCACACACACACCTACACCTACACACATATGTAAAACATTTCAACGTTCATTTCAAGATAATTTCAAGCAATAAATTTACATAAAACTTACCTCCTCTAATGGAAAACGATGCTCTTTATTTTATTAACTTTACTTCTTCATGAATGGATTAGAAATGGGAGCAAACCCTAGAAAATATCGAGTTCGGGAGAAGTTAAAGACCTGGGCACGTTTTTTCCTTTATCCATTATGGATTATGAACTCGGAACCAATTTTCACATCTGAAATAGATAAACTTACATACTTCCTAACTCGGAAGCTAGATACAAAAGCACTTATGATATTGTAAGTACTATTGGCCTTTAGCAACAAATAAAGGAAGCTTGTTACGTTCGGGGCTACCTTCCAAACTCTGATGTGTTAATAATCAAAGGCAATTTGACATAACCACCATTAGTTAGGGCTAATTAACGGTGGTTATGGTTGTAACTGCATTTAATTAGCCCTAATTAAATGAGGTTATTAAAGAATGCTTTTAATTACAGAATAACTGCCTTAAGTGAAATTTGGCAACACACGACAAGGAGTTCTGAGTTTGGATACCTTCACCAAGGCGGTTCCTTATTTTTTCTGAACGATTTCTGATGCCGCCTTTAATAGGCTGCTCTCTACTGGTGCATCATGTGTTTCCAGCGAACTGGTCCATTCCTGCGAAGGGTAATCCTCATACTAGACTTCGCCTAACTGAGACTAAGTGAGTTATGTATAGACCACCATGATAGAATGTAAGACCCAAAATTATTTTGATTGCGTACTTTGATATTTATAGTGATTAGAAAGGGTACAATCATGCAAGAAACTTCTTCTAAATATTCTTTAACTCTGATAGTATGAATAATGTGGGTATGGTGAATATGTTTGCTGAAAATGATTTTGGTGTGGTATTACCGTGGTCAACGATTATTGTGTCTTGTTGTTGGTGTCAGTGTTGTGTTGGTGGGGGTCTGTATAGGTGCATTGACGAATAGCGGTGGGTTGGTGGCGGAGGGTGGCGCTATTGGATATGGTAGTTAGTTAATTAATTTCTAAATTTGAAGATTGGATGCGGTGATGGTTTGTTTGTGGATGGAAGTGGTGAGGTAGTTGTGGTGTGGTAGTAAAGTGATGACGGCGTGGTGGTGGAGGGCAATGGTGCTCTTGTGATATGATGGTGATTTGGACAGAGTTGCAAAATGGGATTTCATGGGTTGTTGTGGTGGCCGGACAAAGAAAAAGCATGGGTGGAGTGGCGACAATGTCAACGGTGATGAACAGGAAGGAAGCAGAGGAGATATTTTTGTTCAAAAAATCATTCAATTTATCAAGGGTACTAACTAGTGTTGTCAATCTCTGACACGAACCAAGAACTCAACACAGACCGACACGACCGAACTCAACCCAAAACTCGAATCAGAACCAAGAAATATCGACCCGCACCCGACATGACCGAATTCAACCCAAAACCTGAATCTGACCCGAGAAATACCAACCCGAACCCACACCCGACACAACCAAAGTCAACCCGAAACTCGAATATGACCAGAGAAATATTGACCCGAACACGTACCCGACACGACCGAAGTCAACCAAAAACCTAAATCTGACATGAGATTTCAATTTGGAGTTACGAGTAAAGTTTTTACCTTTTGCACTTAGGTAATTCCAAGAAATTTGGAATTATCAAATCACGAAATTGGTGACACCAAAATTAAATTGAATAATATACCATTGTGACTTTGTGATTTGGGCATGCATTGGTAAACGGAAGGGCCTCAAAAGTCAACATTGACTACTTGTACACATTTTTGAAAAATTACACTTTGGCCCAAAATTGTGTTTCCCCAATATCTATTGCTCCAAAATACATGATTTTTGTTATTCTTACCTAAATATAAAAATAT
>JAULKM010056663.1:0-12505 GCA_032355605.1 Rubia tinctorum
TGTCTTGCGTGATTTATTTATTTACGTACTTGGTTAGGTATAAACCTACGTTGGAACATAGGGTTGATAGTTAAAGGTTAAAAACGGTAAAACCAGTTTTGTCAGTTCTATTCCTACTGCCATAGGCGATTTGAGCAATTTGGGGGTCTTCAATTTGCGGGGAAACGGTCTTTCTGGTTTCTTTCCTTGTACACTAGGTGATTTGATATATTTGGAGGTTTTAGATCTTCAAGCAAATAATTTTTCTGGTTTTCTTTGTTAAAATCATGATTGAAAATGTGAGGTTATTGCTATTACGTACCACGAGGATCATGTATGGACAAACTGTTTTGCTCTCGATTTTATTTTACTGATTTTACATACGAGCATCAAACTAAACAGCACGCATGCTATCTAATCACTTTTAACATATAGGACCAGAGAGAGTTTTGTCGAAGATCTAACATCTTCAACATTCTCAAATTGTCCAATGCACAAGGAAAGGATCCTGTAAACTGATTCCCGTTGAGTTGGAGGGCGGATAAACTCGAGTGATTCCACAAACATGGAGGAATTGGACCTGAGAGCATGTTGTCGAATACGCTGATATTGTTAAGCAGCTTACCATTACATATCTGCTCGGGCACGTAGCCGGACAATTGATTTTCGGACATGAGAAGAACTTGTAACATTGACAAACTGCCAAGTTCTTCAGGGATAGAACCTGAAAGATGGTTCTGCCGAATATTCAAGAGCATCAAATTACTCATATTACCTAAAGTACGAGGAATACGACCAGTTAGCAGATTCGCATGCAGCTGCAGTAGGCCAATAAACTTGAGGTTGCCCAATACATCCATCGAGCCATTTACCCTATTTGTATGAAGGCTTAGGAATTCCAAATTGGTGAGATTACCTAGTGACCTTGGGATAGGGCCACTAAGCTCATTGATAGATATGTCCAGGACTTGAAGTACCGCGATTTTCCCGATTTCAGCAGGAATGGAACCAGAGAGGTTGTTATTCTGAACAGTCAAAAACTGCAAACTACTCAAGTTAGCAAAAGAAGGTGGAATTGCACCTGTAAGATGGTTGCGGTTCATGTCCACATCATAAAGGCAGCGAAGATTTCCAAATTCGTGAGGAATTGGACCTGTGAGTCGATTGCGCGAGAGATCCAGGATTGTCAAGATACTCAAATTGCCTAAGGAAACAGGAATGGAACCTTGGAGATGGTTTGAATACAGCTCTAAATCAATCAGTGACCTTAACTGCCCTATCTCTGTCGGGATTGAGCCACCCAGCTGGTTCTCCATAAGGTGAAGCGTTCTAAGGTAAGGGAGAGACGAGAATGGAAAATTTTCGAGCGTACCGGTAACGTTTTTGCCCGTTAGGATCAACTCGTCAACACTTCCATTACTGTTGCATGAAACACCGTACCAAGAGCAAGGGCTATGATCTGTTGCAGAGGAATGAGAAGCATTTGGTGATGGGAGATGCCATGAAGCTAATGGGTTATTTTTTGGGTTGTGAAGACTAGCTTTCCAGTTCAGAAGCCCAGTTGCCTCTTCAGCAGAAGCTGAGGCCCCTAAAAAGAAACAAAAATATGACAGAAAAACTGGAAACATGAATACAGTCCTCTTCTTCATCTTCATGGAATGGATCTCTTAAGGATGAAACGGATCATCTTCTGTTGGATCCTCTCGTATTTAAGGCCAACAAAACTACTCCAGTAACATGCCTTTGACTTCCACTTGATCTTTTGGTCTATGACTCATTTTCCACTTAGATGAGGGAAGGTCAAAGTATTTGGTATCCAACAACGTTGTCATCTAGAAGATATAAGGTTAAGTGTATTTTTCCTCAACTGCAATTCAAATTAATTGCCCCTTACTTCAGTTTAGTTCAATTTAAATAAATAATTTAGAAATTCAGTTCAATTTCATTTATATCGATTCGGCACAATGCAATTTATTTCAGATTAAATTAGTTAATTTTTTTGGGGAAATATATAAATTAACCCTATATAATTGAGAAAGTGCAGATGTAACCCTGAAAAATAATTTAGTGCAAAAACAACCCTAACTATTTTACATATGTGCAAATATGACCCTAAAAATTATATTATGATATTGACTGGCCATTTTCGGCCATTGACTGAGTGAAAATGACCACAATGCCCTTTCAGCCTAAAACAAAAATTTGAAAGACAAAAATGTCATTTGACCCACCACTATACTGCCACCACCGCCACTCCACCTCCGCACGTGCCACCACCACCTCTGCTGCCACCTCATCCGCCCACTAGGGTTTCTGCCACCACCTCCCGCCGTCAGTCTTCCCCCAACGCTAGGGTTTCGCCTCATCCCTTCTGTCGCCGACGACCAAAGATTTCCCCCACCGCTAAGGTTCTGCCTCCCCGCAGCCTCACCCTCTCCACTGAACAGCAGTTACATCATGCAATAGTCAACCGAGTCTCAGTCTCCCACCTCCCATCGGTCCAATGTTTCTGCTGGAGCTACAACCTTGTTCATTTCGCCCTTTAATCAGCACCCCTTCCTTCCCCCCAATCCTTCACCAACGATGAATCCTATCCTGGCCCTAACAATGCCTCCTACTCGCTTTCCACATCCCACTACACTCAGCCCCGCAGCGTCGACCATGGCGCCGAAGCCAGAGCCTCCTCCCGATCCCTCAAGAATCCATCCTGATTCTCTCCCTCAAGAATCCGTCCCGATTCTCTCCCTCATCCTTCATCCACAATGCCATAATCTCCGTCACTCTGGTCCCCTTAACCGTGTTCTTTGCCGACCTCGGCAGAACTCTGGTGATCGCCACCATAACGCTAGGGCTCATGCTCGCGTACATCCTAGGTTCATTATATTCATATCGGGCTCCTTCTCGTCATTGATGTCAACACCTTGCTCTCTTTCTCCGCACGGTGACGAGGTTGTTCAATGGTGTTGTGGTGGAGGGCTAAACGATGGTGGCGGAGGGCGGGCTCAGCGGCGGAGGATGGTGGAGGGAGGGAGGTGGTAGGAAAAAAGAAAGAAGGAAGGAGATCAAAGAAAAGAAAAGAAAAGGGAGGCACGTGAAAAGAGAGATGGAAAGAGAGAAGGAAAAAAAGTAATGAAAATTAGGTCAGGGTTCAGGGAAATTAAAGACATTTCATACTTTTAAAATTTTAAAAAAAAATCACGCGGTAAAATAGTCTTTTCACAAAATTCCAACCAAAATCTCCTGGAAAATGTTATATTTGCACATACACTAGATATTTAGGGTTATATTTGCATTTTCAATTGTCATAGGGTTATATGTGCACTTTCATAAATTATGTAGTATTATATATGTACTTTGCTCTTTTTAAAAAGAAAAACTTAATTCTAGAATAAATTAATGTTTTGCTATCTTCTTGTTTTATTCTTCCTTTTCATTTTAGTCTATCATGTTATTTTCTCTTTTTACTTTACTTATTTCATATTTGAAAATTATTTGATTTATTTTTGTCCAATCATTTAAATTATCTAATTTTTGTTTTTTCTACCATTTCTTTTCCACAAATACACTCTCTTTTTAAACTTACATAATCATTATTTGGTGTTGAATAACAAATTAGTGGAAAGAAAGTATATGTCTGTCTTTTATTCTTGGGTTGGACGTGGTCAAGTCTTTGGTGGAATTTGTCACTTAGTGGTGGAGATAAATTATTGAGAAAATCTCGTAAAAGGCAGCATGTACATAATTCCATGGATAGCCTAGTGATTACTTTCTAAAATGGGTTTCAAATTGTAATTAATTAGAAAATAGGTAGTTATTATAAATTATATTTTCTTTTTCTTTTTTCTTTTTCAGTGGTTTTACTTTTTACCATTTCTTCTATGTGCTACTTCTCTCTCACTTTATTTTTCCTCTGTTATGCAATTCCTCCGCATTAGTTCCGTGTTTTGTCATTTCTTTGCCAACTTCCGCGTCGATTCCTCCATTTTCTTCGTCGTTTCGATTTTGACTTCAATTTCGGTGTCTTCATTCGTAGCTTTCGAGCAATTTCGGTAAGTTCATCGTTCCTTTTATAGGGTTTAATACTAAAAAATTTGTTTCAATTTTGTCCCTTTTTTGTTTTCTATTGATTTTGTTGCTTATTGTTGTGGGCTATGGCTTGACCGAAGAGAAAAGGCGGAAGTGTTCCTTCTAAAGCCGGTGATGAGAACATGATGGGGAAAGAAGCTGGTCTTGTCTCCGAAAGCAGAGAAGTTTATTCAGTCTTCTCTTTCTCCTGGTTTGTTTTTGTTCATCATTTTGAATATTTGGTATTTGGCATGTTTTATTATTTGTTGTGTGTGCATATGTGTATTTTTCAGTCATATTGTTGTTGACTTTTTTAGTAAGATTTTCTGTATTCTTCCTTTTTCATATTATATATAAGTCAAATCTGCATGTTTTTTACTCTGTTTCATAACATACATTTGTTGTTTTAGAAGTTGCATGTGTTAGTATACCGTATGTCTTTCGTTAGTAAGTCTGTGTTTTGATTTTTACTGTATGATAGTTATTGATTGTTATAATGCGTATTAGTTTAGTTATGTTGTGCATATGTTATTTTTAAACTATGAAATTGTAATTCGTACTTTTATTCTTCCAATTTGATAGCATGTATTTATTTCATTACAAGTTGCATATGTTAGTATACTATATGCATTAGTCAGTTATAGTGTGTGTGGCTCAGATTATATTGCTTATTGACTGTTCGTTTTATACATTTTTTCATATGGTAGCCAAATGATTAATAAGTTATGCATAATAAGTTCTTGACTGTGTGGTATATGATCTTTTTAACTGTTTCTGAAGGAGGTGAAGCTATCTTTCAAAATGTAGAACTTGAAAGAGAAGAGGGTGATTGTAGTTTTTCTATATTACATTTATTTATTTATTTTGTTTTCTTATATATGTTAAACGTGGAATGTTGTTTAGGCGTAAAGTCATTGGTTAGGAAATTGAAAAGGAAATGAGGACCTTCTCTTCAAAGTGGGCTGAATAAGATTCAACATTCTTATGCTTCTGGAGGTTGTTTTATTTTGTTTATATGTTGTATTTCATTTATGTGATTATGTCAAAAATAATTTGGTAATGTCCTTATACAATTTGTGTTTTTGATTTGTTGTGTAGTTACCGCATTGGCATGTAGGTCAACCAAAATAGGTGGTGTTGCTACTCCAGAGGTTCCAGTTGTTGTTGTTCCTAAGAAGGCAAAGAAGAGAAAGCTTAAAGTTATTGTAAAGAAACTGAAGGATGGTGAAGGTGGACACTACTGGAAACCCCCCCCCCCCAGGAACCAGTATAAATATACTGGTGCCAGGAAACCGGTGCTAGTTTTGGCAATAGCACCGACAGAGACATGGAAAAATGTTGAATATGATGCCTTTGTGGACAAATGAACATACCAGTGCCAAATACCGGTGCCTATGTTAGACGGAGGAAGCAAAATGATTAATTTGAACATTGGTATATTTAGCACCGGTAACAGGAACCGGTACTAGTACTAAAATAATGCGGGAATAATGATATTTATGCACCGGTATAATTTGTTGCACCGGTTCTGATAGCAAAAAATGCGGGAAATGATTTTAACCAGCACCGGTATCAGGTTTTCTAACTAGCATCCGATTTATGACCGGTGCTACATGTTTGTGGTTGCAATGGGAAAATAACTTCAACACCAGTTTTTTATTTATACCGGTGCTGATGTCAAAAGCACTCTGGAAATCATAAAATTTGAGCACCATTTTTTATTACAGAGTTAGCACCGGTACTTGTACCGGTTCTATTTTGTGAAACTGAACAATTTCACCGGTATGAACTACTAATACCAGTACTAATGGTGCATTAAATGCATACCTGCCACCTTTTTGTGGCGGGTAAAAAGTGGAAAAAAACTAGTTTTTGTGTTCATTAATGACAATTTTTGGATGAAGAAGACATTGAATGCTCATCAATATACACCCTTGAAGGTACTTTATACTTTGCTTTAATTTACCAATTATTTTGGTGTATGTGAGGAATGATAGGTTGGCATTTATTTTTTGCATGGGGAGTACATTTAATCAATGTAATGTTGGTTCACATGATGCATGAAATGGGTTTGCTAGGTAGTATTCTTGATGTATTGGATGCCTTTTTCAAGAATGTGGTTTGATAAGTTGTGGTAATAATGTGATGTTGCATGTTGCGGATTGTAAATTGATGTTTCATGAGTACATTAAAGTTTTGGGGTAGAAGTGTATATACTTTTGTGGAAGTGAAGTTGATGCACATTTATTTGATTGTAGATGTATACCATGTCATTGAGAGATGGAAGCATGTGTATGAGAAGGTTAGTTTGGTCAGTGATGAATTTATTGCTTTTGTTGGGGAGTTTATGGAGCATGTATTTTGTCGTGAAAAGCGCATCGCATGTCCTTTTCGTGATTGTAAGAATCATAACCGTACTAACGATCGGGACTTGTTGCGACTCAATTTGTACAAGAGAGGGTTTGCAAATGATTATTTGGTTTGGACCTTTCACGGTGAGCAACCACCGTCGGAGGTGATTGTAGGTAGCAAGGGTGAATGTTTTGGAGATGTGTATTTGGATGACATATGTGAGGAGGTGGTGGATGAATTCTAGGGGAGGCCCGATGTACTATCAAAATTTCTAGATGAGAAGGATAAACCGTTATTTCCCGGTTGCAAGAAGAACGACACTGTCATATTGTGTTTGATGGAGTTGTTTAACATGAAGGGTATTTGTTCTTGGAGTGATATTAGCATGGATAAGTTTCTCAAGTTTTTGAATGATAAGTTGCCCTCTGGAAACGGTTTACGGGATAACCTATATGATGCGAAGAGAATTTTATATCCAATGGAGATGGAATATAAAAAAATACATGCATGCCCCAATGATTGTGTTTTGTATGGGTGTCACTTGGAGAAAGATGTGACATGCCCTGTATATCATATTTCTCGTTATAAGGAACAGAGGATTGATACTCTCGATGATGAGGTTGAGGTGAAGGTAAGGAAATTCCGCTAAATGCGGGTGGTACCTTCATGTTGTCCCGAGACTGAAAAGGTTGTTTAAGAACGCTGAGGATGCGAAAATCATGACATGGAACAGGGATAGGGGGTATCTTGATAATGACATTATCAGTCACCCCACATATATAGATTAGTGGAAGAATTTTGACACGATGTATTCAGCGTTTGTAGCCGAACCCAGGAATTTGAGGATGGTTTTGTGCACTAATGGTATGAATCCCTTTGGTAACATGTCTTCGAATATAGTTCATGGCATGTTATGCTTTCAATTTACAATCTACCTGTTTACCAATGCATGAAGCGGAAATATACTTAGATGCCTTTGATGATTTCCTGTCCAAGACAACCTGGAAATAACATCGGCACCTATCTAGTCCCTTTCATTGAATATCTGAAGATTTTGTGATTCGACGGTGTTGATGTGTTCTACGATTATCATGGGACCGAGTTCAATTTGAAGGTCATGCTATTTTACAAGATAAATGATTTTCCAACTTATGGAAATTTTTCTAGTTATGTGGTTAAGGGTCAGAAGACATGTCCTATGAGTGAGGAAGGTACTGATTTCCAACAGCTAAAGAATGGTAGGAAGGCCGTGTATCTTCGTTGTTGGAAATTTCTCCCTACGAAGCACAAGTTACGAGACGATGCAATTCATTTCTTTGGCGGGAGGGAGAGGGGGAAGGTTCCAAGAATATTGAGTGATTTTTCCATCTATAACAAGGTGATGGAATTAAGTGTTGTCCTTGGAAAAAATATATCGAATGTGGTTGCCCCTAACGATGGACCATGGAAGAAAACATCAATTTTCTTTGATTTTCTGTACTAGGAGAACTTAGAGGTTCGCCACTGTCTTGATGTGATGCATATAGGGAAGAATGTATGTGAGAGTTTAATTGGAACTCTCCTTAACATTCCTGGCAAGACCAAGGATAGCTTGAATGGTCGTCGAATAAGATACAATTGGAGCATTCTTCAATGTTTGTCAATTGATTTTTAAATTGTTGCAATGTGGGCGGAATGCCTTCTAAGATTCGTGTGTTTGCAAGGACGCCCAACTAAACGGTGAAAAGATACCATGCCTTTGACATGAATGGGTTTAGTTTCTCAACGGTTAAGAAAGATAGCAAGAGAACTACCTAGAATAGCAGGGTTTACGTGGAATCTGAATCCATGTGGCAGTCGAGCAAGAAAGACAAAAACCTTATCGTTGTTGTTATGTCCTTTATGGTGTGATCGAGGAGATATGGGAGTTAGATTACGTTGAGTTTAAAGTTGTTGTCTTCAAGTGTCGATGGGTCGAAAACGGTGCAGGTGTCCATTTTGATAAGCCAATGGGTTTTACACTGGTGGACCTGAATCGAGTCGATTACGAGAATGAAAAGTTCATCCTAGCTGCCTAAGCTCGGCAAGTATTTTATATTCAGGACCCAAGGAATGAGAAGTGGCATGTTGTCCTACATGGGAAGAAATTTTATTTTAACGATGACATCGATCGCCTAGCTAAATTTGACACTGGGAGTTTCCATCCGCATTCTTGAGTTTAGAAGATTTGGATGGACCACCCGTATGTCGATCACATGGGGACGGTTTGTGGGTGGATGAGAATGGTCATATTGTGGGTTGTGATGTAGTACTTAAACATAAAAATAGGGATTTAATGTTTCATGTTTCGTTCTACTTTGTAGGCTCTTATAACCTTTTTAAAGAGTCCAATTGAAATCTAAGTGGTACCTAGTGTTCCAGATTAAAACATTGATCAATTATGTATGTTCAATGACAATTTGCACTAGATTCTATATTAGCACCGGTTAATGTCGGTGCAAAAAGACGGAGCACATGCTCTGTTCTTTGGAGGCAGCTTCTTTGAGCGACCTTTCACACTATGGGCACTAGTATTTTATACAAAAGCATCGGTTTATATACTGGTGCTCAACAGTTAGAAAAAAACAAACCCCAAGTTTCTGCCCTCTTCTAATTTTAAATTCCGCATTTAAAGCAGCACAGCGCAACTGCTTTTATCAAATAGGCACCGGTTTGGTAAACTTTTTAGCACCGAATTTCAGAATGATGCTCAACAGTTAGAAAAATGACAAACCTCAAGCTTCTGCCCTCTTCCAATTTTAAAGTTCACATTTAAAACAGCCCAATGCAGCTACTTTTGTCAAATAGGCACCGGTTTGTTTAACTTAATACCGGTGCTCAACAGTTAGAAAAAAAAATCCATAAGACTCTGCTCACTTCTAGATTTAAATACCGCATTTGGAACTCATAGGCGATGGAATAATGTCCCCAAAGACACCAAGGAAGAGATATGAAAAGATATTTTGTTAAGATCCATTTATAGCGACAATTTGCAAATTTCCTATTTTTACTTTTGAAGATTACTAATTTACAATATTAATTTGTAGATTCAATGCAGACGAGTTTCAAGTTCGAGCAAAAATTGACTGCATAATACTTGGAAAAAATGAAAGGAATCGTTTATATCAAGGTGGGGACGCCCACCGCAATTGGAAGTCAGAAATTGCAAGAAAATACATCCATGAGGTTGTTGACGAGAAAAAAAATCAAAAACAAAACCTTGGGAACGCTACAAGTGGATGGAAGAGGGGGAGTGGAACAGATTCTAGAAAATGAGCACAACTCCGGAATTTGAGGTAAGCTTCATTTTTTTTATGAAATAACTTCACATATTATGCGTTGCTTATATGCTTTAATAAAGACTAAGTTTACTTATTATGAATTGCATAGAAATTATGGGCGAAGACTAGTGTCCAACCAAAGCAGAATAAATATACACATCGCAGTGGTAAGAGCGGCCACCGGGTTACATGGGCTAAGCTTCTCGAGAAATTAAAAGAATAAGAGAAAAAAACTTTCCGTTGAGGGCTACGTGGAGGAGGAGATTGAACGGATTTTGAGCAAAAGGAAGATCAATGTCGATGGATCATTGGTCTACCTCGAGTCTAACAAGCTGGGGAAGAAGGGAGAATATACCGACTTGAAGGACAGGGCCATCGTTGTGGATATTGTGAGTACTTTTTTCATAGTTCTCAACTTTTCTTTCCATACTTTTATCTAAAATTATGTGTTTTGTGGTAGCGTATTTAATTTGAACATATTTCACAGATAAGGATGAACAACGAGCAAGCGAAGAGCACACTGATCTTGGAACTCGGTGAGGACATTTTGATAAGGTGACCATTAATAAGGATCACCCAGGGCGGTATAGGGGTACTCATACTAACCTCCCAGCAGCCATTACGGTACCCTATCTCACCCGCAGCAGGAGCAAATACGGAAGCAGCTCGTCACCCAAGCTTGCAATCCCGAAGAAGCAACCTAAAAATCAGCCGATGGTCAACGCAATGGTGGCATACCTGGACCAGCTAGTAAAGGGGATTGCGGCTGCTGTAGGAGTTCAAATCCCGATGCACCTCGACAATCCAAAGTCGTTCATTGAGAAGACATTGGTACATGTCGGCGCTGCTAAACCAAGTATGAGGGTGGTCCTAGGGACGAGAAGGATGATGAGGAGGTACAAAAATATATTTCAATTCCATTTATTTTATATGATCCCCAAAAATATAGGCTTTCATGTTATTCTATATTTTAACAAATCTTGTTTTGTAATGCATGATAGAATGGGGGACATGGTGACCTTGTATGTCAAGAACTTTGACTAGTCAAAGGTCATGGTGGCAAAAGAGTTTCTTCAAAAAAAACCGCCATAGCCATAGTTCGTCCGGTGGAGTTGCGCGTGTTCGAGTTTGTGAGCCGTACTTTCATGCTAGGGAAAGATTGCCTTCGACCAACCCCAAATTCAGCAATGTTGGAGAGGCCCTTGGACATGTGGTTGATTGGCCGGTAGTTTTGGTCGACCAAGATAATGAGCCCCCAAAGGAAGAAGAGAAGGATGCCTCAGAAGGATTCCCAGGTGAGGACTGGCTATTCTTGGACGTCAGGGATCATAAGGTAATTCCATTACACCAATTTATATAATTCATTTACTGTGTGTGTATGTGTGTGTATGTGTGTGTGTGTGTATGTGTGTATGTATTTAGGGGTGGGTTCAGGTGATAACACCTATTCAGGTGAAAAATCATCTTATGTGAGAATACATCTGATCCGTTTAATTATATAGTTCAACGGCAGTGATACAATGTAAATCAATTAGAAGTAAACATTGATCAAGTAAATTCGCGGATCCTTTTCTGCGTTCATAGGACCCGAAATCGACTCATTGCGATAAACCCAAGTCTTTCCTAGTTTCTGGAAGAAAATAACCCTTCGCTGGTCTTCTATTTCCTCTAGCACCTATCCAGCGATCGGTGGCTGCCAGAAGCAAATTTAGCCCTTGGATTTCTTTACCAATGCAATATTTTCATATTCTCGAGAAAGAGGCTTGAACACCATCTTAGATGAAAATACATCTTATGCGAGTTTTTTTAGCACTTGTAAAAATAAAAAGCACGTATATAAGTTACATTTGAAACACTTACAAACAAAGATTGGAACACCTTTGAGTTATACTCTAAGCACCAAATTGTTTTTGTAGTGTTTGTAAGAATTAAAATACTTATAAGTTACATTTGAAATACTTACAAGCAATGATTAAAACACTTTTGAGATATACTCTAAATACCAAGTTATTTTTGTAGCGCTCGTATGAATTAAAAGAAGCACATATAAGTTACATTTGAAACACTTACAAGCTACGATTGTACCACTTTTAAGTTATACTCTAAGCATCAAGCTATTTTTGTAGCTCTTGTAAGAATTAAAAGAAACACGTATATAAGTTAAATTTGAAACACTTACAAGAGACGATTGAAGCGTGGAAAATGATTTACCCCTTTATTGACAACAAAACTAAGAAGAAGGTACCGATCATATCGTGCTTTCATGTGACATTGCAGAATAGATATATGAACACTACCTAGAGCTGTATATTTCTGACCCGAATTTCTGACCCGCCCCGAACTGATTCGACCGAACTCAACCCGAACCTAATCATGACCCGTAAAATATTGACTCGAACTCAAACTTGACTCGACCCGAACTCAAGCCGAAACTCGATTCTGACCTAATAATCTGGGTGCAAATCCGAACTCGACTCGAACTCAACCTGAAACCCAATTCTGACCTGATAATCTGGGTTCAAACCCGAACCCGACTCGATCCGAAATCAATCTGAAACCCGATCATGACCTGATAATCTGAACTTTAACCCAACACGACCGAATCAACTTGAAATCTTATTCCGACCCAAACATGATTCAATCGGAATACGTTTCAACTTAAACCCAATTCTACCTAACGTATAATCAACTTGTAACCGATTCAACCCGAGAAATAACATACATAACTCGATTCATAATCAACTAGGAAAATAACTGACAATTAGATTGATCCATAATCAATCTAATTTTGACCCTATGCGTAGTAATTT
>JAULKM010056674.1:0-12505 GCA_032355605.1 Rubia tinctorum
CGCGCGCTCACCTCTCCCTCTACATCCCTCCCGCCTCCCTCTCACTCTCTCTCTCTCTCTCTCCCCCTGCTCAGTCCCCCCTCCCTCTTGCCCCCTTCACTCTCTCCACCCCTCCGTTGGGCCACAATTTCCCCTCCATCGCGCCTGAGTTCCATCTACCACCGTGTCTCCTCCCTCCACCGCGCCTGAGTTCCATCCGCCGCCGCGTCTCCACCTTCACCAGGTCGTTCCATACGTCTGGTCGCATCTTCTCGGCCGGGCAGCCTCGACCTTCACGTCGCGCCACCTCCGATATCTCCTCTCTCTCAACCCGACGCGACTCTCAAGATGGTTCTGTGTTCTTGTTTTTTGTGTTTGCTTTTTTGTTTCTCTCCATATCTGTTTGTTTGATTATTTTTTGTTTTTCATTTTCAGATCTGTGTTAATCCATTTTAATGTTTTTGATTCCGTTATATTCTGAACATGTAATTTTTTTTGCTGCCGAAAACCTTAAATTTCTGCCAGGTTTTCGGCACTTTTTTTTAGAACCCCCGAAGTAGGTTCTAAATTCAGAACTGAATTCGAACCCGATCACAGACGGTTTTTGAACTGTCTTTCATTGAAATCAATCAAAGTCACACAATGAGGCTTAAAAATGGCCTACAGAGTGACTTCTTTGGTCCTTTAAACTACCTTTAATGAGTCTTCCTCCGCTAGTGTGTGATTTTGTTAGATTCGTAATATCATGTATTTTCAAAATATCAACTTTTCATAAATTGTACTTACACAATTATAGTATCAATGATCAAACTTTTTTTGAATTAACTGACGAAAGTCAAAGTGTGCAGAATTGATTGGGACGGAGGGGGTAGTATTTTATAATTGGCGATATATCAATTAAATGGATCCGAAGCGAGGAGGGAATAATATATTGATTTTGTACTCTTCATGACCATTTTAAACTGGACATTTTGAATTTTGACAATTAATTAAGTTGAAATATATTTGATCCTTAATATATTTTATTCAGAGTAATTATAATTTGTAGAAAGTTAATATTTTAAAATATATATTACAACAAGAAATTAGATAGGTTCTTGACAATAGCATTAGCTTGTGTACCAATTTAATTTATGATTAAAGTTAATTTTTAAACTAGAAAATTGTTAAATTGCAGTTTGGAATGGAGGGAGTGAAACCTTTTAATCCTTAACTAGTTATTTAAGGATAAAAAATGGAAGAGCCGGAGTTGCCTGCATGTGAGCTAGGATGATTTTTTCTCGTGGAATATGATTTGAACTTGAAAGTTGTCCCAACGCATTTAATCCATATCATTATGAAGCAGTGAAATTAATTAAGGTTGACTTTTGTTCCGTTTTATGTAAATTAAATATTTGAGTTCTATTTCTATCTGGAATTTAATTATTCATTTAGTCAATACTTCATAATTTTGACCATAAAATTAAATTAGTATATATTGTAAATATTTGTTATAACATACATTTTTAAAATATTAAATTTTCAAAGGTTTTAATTATTATTACAAAAAATATTAATAATTAAACATTTTTCAAGTAAATTATTAAAGTCAAAATGTGAATATTGAAATGGTACGGAGGGAGTACATAAATACTTAACATATGTTCTACTATTAACTAGTAAGCAATTAGATCTTAGAACACCTATACATTTTGTTTTGTTCTTTTTTTTATGTTGTTAGATAAATTATTTATGATGATACCACTAGTGGAGCATGAATCATTAAAGACACCACTTAAAAGACGGTTCCGTTCGATTTATAAAGAACAATCTTTGATTGGGATCCGAAAGAACTCCCGAACTCGGAACTTCCTCCCAAGTCCCGCTTTTTATTTTAAAGGCAGTTTGGAATCGATCAAAGACACTTCCACTTTTAGTAAAAATTGATTAAAGGCGGTTTTAGTGTAGCACCGTCTTTGATGAAGTGTCTTTTATGAGCCACTATATAAAGGGAAACCCTAAATCAAAAGCCTTAGAATTATTTTCCTCACTCTTCTTTTTTTTACTCATCCTCATGCAACCTCTGTGTTCTCAACCTCACGCAGCCCCTCTGTTCTCATCACTCACTCTGCCACTCCTCCGCCTCACTTCACTCCGCCTCCCTTAGTCTGCACCCCTCTAGAACCGCCTCACTCACTCACTCCGCCTCCGCCTCCCTCACTTTGCCACCCCTTTGATGGAGCCTTAATCGACCAGATCTTTGCCTCTCTCACCCTATAAATCCTAGTCTACCGCTCGCCTCTCCGTGGATAAGCCCACTGCCGCTGCTCAACGAGGGAGATAATTTTGTCGCTCCGCCTTTAACCACCGCCCTTGCTCGCCGTGCTACTGGAGGTCGCGGGAGATGCCTCCGTCGTTCGCCGCTCCACATTTGCCCTCTAGCGCTGCTCGCCACGCCACTGAAAGTTGCGCCGATGCTCACCACTACTATTTGTCAAACATGTTATTTGTGCATTTTTTATAGCTCGGGTTAATCAATATGTTGTAGCATATTCGGAGAGGGCATATTGAACCTCCAGATATACCTTTGTTTGTTGTTGCTCCTCTTCCAGAGAAGGTCATTAGCTGCCGAAAAACTGAGTTTTCCGGCAGTTTTTTTTATAAGGTTAGAAATATGTTCTGAATTCAGAACTTATTCGGACCCTAATTAAAGGTGGTTCTCAGAACCGCCTTTGATTGTTTTTTATCAAAGTCCCTTCCAGCGAAATCACCTTCAAAGTGACTTCTAATTTCCGATATAACCGCATTTAATAGGCAATCCTCCACTAGTGTGAATTGATAAAATATAATTATATATTAGAAGTGGAAGTCAAAGGAAAAACATAATAGCATCTCCAATGGTTATGGTCTCCCTACTTTTTAGGTGTCACATGACATATTTTGATTAGAACTTCTATGATGTAAGCAATTGAACTTGGCCGACGGTGATTTTTAGATTTTCATCTGCAATGGCACCATACCATTTATAACATCAGTATGACATGTCTATAAATAAAATTTAAAATGTTTATATTTGAATAATTTTCACTCAATTTAACATGTCCATAAATAAATTCAAAAACTTTAATATTTATAAAATTTTCATCGTGGTCAACCATTAACGTGTGTTTATTTGTACTTATATTTTATAATATATATTTTAATGATAAAATAATTATTAATAGTTTATTAATTATTTAATGATTAATAACATATATACTAAATTAATAAATTATATTTTGGATATATATATATATATATTTAACTTAATTAGTTAAATTAAATTTAAATTCGAGCAATTGAAAGTTCGAATTCCTATAAGTTTAACTTCCAACTTATAATTTTATAAATATATTATAAAATATATTAAATTACAATTATTGAACTAATATTATTTATAAATTATATTTGATTTTAATATTTTAACATTACTAATTTTTTAATATTATAAAATAAAAATAAAAATATTTTAAACTTATTTGAAATTACTAATTAATTATACTTTAAAATTTATATCTTAAATAAAAATTGTAAAATGGGTTAAAAGTAAGTAAATAATTACCAACATTTTTTTACCATTGACGGCAAAAGGTGTAATTGAATGTGTAAATAATAAATGCATTTCACAAATGGTGTACTCGACAGTGTCAATAATAAATGATATCTACATATGATTGATGTGACTGTTCACTGTAGACGTATTTTTAATTAGGAGTCTCTATTTGATGTGAAAATTAATCTTTTTTTAAAAAAAAGTTACCCTATAGTAGAGAGGCTCTAAGCTTGCAGCTTGCAAGTATGAATATCATCTTAATTAGTAGCATTGAGCTGCGAATTAATATTTCATAGGATAGGATAGCTGCAATTTTTTTTATCATGTATCTATATACCTAAATTAATGGGTAAAAATATGTTAACTCGAGTACTAAAAAATAAAATATATCCCTTTTATAATTAACCAATAATCTCTCCATTTGATACTCGCCCCTCTAGTAGAATTGCCCACTTTTCTTTTTCATGGTTTTCAATAATCAGACCGTCAATACTCTAGATACATCGCATAAAAAAAATATATTTAGAAAATAGATGTTAAGATGAATATAACAAGATTTCAAATGATATTTTTATTATATATAGATTAATGTATATTTATGATTAAAAATTATGAAATTTGACTTTGAAAAAATAAAGTGACCAATTCCATGGAAAGGAAAGGAGGGAGTAGATTATAATCTTTAATTCCTTTCGTATCCCAATGCTTGTACACAGCATAGGATGCCATGGGCAAACATTGCTTATGGTGGCAATTGAAATTCACCCTCCACCTACTATTTTCGTTCATGACTTGACCTCTTCTGAAATATTAAAAATGGTAATTAGTTAAAATCTTGTTTTAAACGATGTAAAACGATGTAACGGAGTGTTTTATAATTAATGGTGTAATTTGTTGTTTGATTATGTCTAGGTCGTTTTATTTAGAAGTTTATCCGAGCTGAACTGAAATTAAAAATAAGTCAATTGAAAAATAATAATGCTCCATCTGTTTCTCTATTTGTGACACCATAGGTATACGTGTTTGAATTTAGGTGGAGAAAATGAGTGGACGAAATTGAATGTAGAAAATAAAAAGTAAAATGAGTGGATGAAATTAAAGGAATCTTGCCAAAAATAGTAAGTGTGTCATTTATAAAAAAAACCATCTGAATAAGGTAAGTGTGCCACAAATAGAGAAATGAATGGAGTATTATGACCAAATTAAGCTAAATTTAATCAAATTAAATTTCGTTAAACATAATTAAACTTGGCCGAACTGAAGTGCAAACAAGCTCTGCAGAACAGGGCCACGAAATTCTTATTTTAAATACACTTTATAATATTTTTTCACATATAAGTAATTATAATTTAATCTTAAAGTTTATAGCAACGAACGTTGCCATCAACTCATTAGGCGGTTTGACTCCGAGTCGCAGCATTTTCTGGTACTATGTGCGGAACCTCCGACCTAGAAAATCAACTAAAATCAAAAAATATTTTCGTAATCACAGAATAATGAAGGACAGTTGCGTGCAAATGTTCAGTGGTGGTTGTTGAGTAACCGCCGTATTTCATATAAACAACAACGGTTATATCGTAATCCACGTTGAATGTTGTTATTATCGCGGTTTTCAGTTAATGTCGCGAATGAAACAAAATTCCGATGACATAACTGAATGCGTTTATATGTTCTGAGTTCAGAAGTTGAGCGAGCCTAATCATAGTCAACTTTTTTAGCATTAATTCACGCATTTAATATGGGAATTTGTTGTTCTTGTAACTCAATTCTCGAAATATTGAACCTAGGCATGCGAAAGAATGCTCTTATCGTTTGGTGATAAGAAGGGTCTCTTAATAACTTGTGGTTGGTCTAGTTTTTTAAATTAATATGAACTAAAGGGAAATGAGTATTTGTACCTTATGTAAATAGGTGGTAGCATATCTGAAGTTAAAATTTTAAGGCATGAACCACCTCCGGGTTCTAAGTGAAAATATAATTTTCCGAAAAGTTGGTCTTCTTTTGCAATTCGTTGAGTTCTGTGATTGTTTTGAAATTGAATAAAATATATGCGACATGTTAAGTTATGATCTCATATTCAAACAATGGTTCCGAAAGCAAAAATTCATTCTATAATGAAATTATCCTTTCCGATTTATCTTCCAATTGCATAATCCTTTTTTCTTTTTAAATTAGTTTTGAATTTTACACTTCACAGTTTCTAACATGAAACTATCTTTGAAACCTGAAGCCAGACGTTTAATTGCTTTGCTTATGTGCTACTACAATTCCGAGTGCAGAAGTACTACAGGAAACTATAGTAACTTACACAGTGCTTAACAAATTGAAGGGGTTGGAAACAAACAAATTGATAAGTTGAAATTGTGGAGTTGAAAAGATTATTACTGCAACAAGTGACATTTTATTGGAATATATTATTCAAAATAAAAAAATTCATTTCAAAATATCATTCCACACATGGAAACATTATCAATACTATATAATTACAGACATATTATAACTCTCAACGGTGTAGGGATCGGATACAGACATATTAAAGTACAATTGTCGAGCTTGGTAGAATTAAATAGTTGAGGATCAACATGTATGAGTTGGTTTTGAACGATAATATATGTTCAAAGGATCACCTGTAACCGTCGAATAGTAATTATCGAGGCTATTATAAAGGCAACTTAGTAAATCATTGGTCTTCCATGGATTGAGCTCAAACTATCCACCATTGACCATAATAGAGAACGATCCTCCCTATATATCCACAAAGTTGGCATAAAATTGACACATTTCGTCGAAGTGCGTTGCATCCACGATGGCAAGGATTTCAAAACAATGGAATTCTAAAATTTCACAAATACTAAACAAAGCATTGTACCTTTGAGAAAGCAATAGAAAAAAATTTCGTAGCATCGAAGACGTACAACATACAATTCAGCAAATTGAATTAATGATACAAACCACGACTAAAAATGAATGGTTTATAACCTACTGCTTGTCGATAACGATGCACATGTATCCAAATCTCTACCTCTCTCAGAACCTTTAGTCGTTGCCCCCTCCCCCAAACCACTTTCACCCTGAATTCGTTGGTGTCTCAATCTACTTCGAGTAGCTTAAGGTCAGCCCACTCCTGATCTTAGTATTTGAGGTGCTATGGGCAGCATATGGGCACAACCTCGTGCTCCTTGATCAAATTAGTGATCAAACACCTTTACGAAAATTCCTTCTTAGCAGTGTTAGCGATTTTGTTCGTGTAAGAGACTATTGTGAGCCTAAGATTAAACCGTTTCTTTTCCATGATGTAATGGAGCAACATAAGGCTTTCAATCGTGGGCTCTCAAATATGCACCCTCGATGGAAGAACATTCATAGACACCCACTCTAAAACCTACAATTGCTTTACACTCACACCGACAAGTCATATATATGTCTCATTTCCTAGCTCTATCACCATGTAACCTAAAATACTTACCCCCTCTTTCTACGAAACCCAGGGGTTGAGAGTTCAACTTAGGTGGCTGTTAATACCAAAGTTTGTTATATGTTCAACGATGATCCACACCAGCCCAATATGCACCTGAACCTATAAGACAGACAGAGAGAGGTCAGGCAGGCAAGCCCAGGGCCATGCCTGCGTTAGCCCTTGAAACCATGTAGAAGCGTGTATGAGTGAATAGTATATTGATTGGAAAATCTTACCTCGTGTCTTACACCCTTCCCCGTATTATGTGGGTTAGTGGCTGATGGGACTGGAAATGTCCCATCGGAGCTCGTCAAACTGCTACATGCCTGACCCCATGCTCAGGTAGCGTCCCTGGGTATACATGTTATGCGTTCCTACCTTCTTTCTAATTATTGGGCCATTAGGTCCATACATTATCAAGTCCCCCCAACCAATGGCCTAATCAGGTAGGTGGACATGCAAGTCGGTGGCTGTGTCAGAGCCTGGCTTTCCCTGCCTTTAAACCTTAACTATCAGGGAGCAAGTAGCGTCCCAGGGAGTAGGTAGCGTCCATGGGAGCTACTTCCGTATTTTTTGGGCATTTTGGCGGTCCTTTTGGTTTTTGAAACCGCCCGCCAACGCATGATATCCTTTTTATTAAAGCACTCATTGAAGGTTACGCTACCTGTCTGGATGTCCGTCACGTGTCCCGTTGTGGTGGTTTTCTGCACACTGGCTGCGTAATCTTTGCACTCCCCCGAGGCGGTTATCATTACTTTTTTGTTGCCCTGTCTGTCGAGGGAATTAACTACCTTTGTCTTTTTTATCTTCCTTTTTATTTTCACCCGTTCATATCCTTCGTCATCTTCTTTTCACCGCTTCCCCTCTCTGCGATTCAATCTGTGTATTTCCACTCAAGTTTTGGTTCTCCGTGCACTTTTGACCTTCTTCCAGGTACCCTTTTTGCCTTCTCCCATATTTCTTCTTTCCGACATTTTATTTTATTACTGTGGTTTCCACCATCGGTCCCCCAAGGCAGATTCATTCTGCAATACAACTAATCCCGTGCCGGGCAGCTCTTCATGTGGTAGAGGCCGCCTTCAATGCCCAAAACATCAATTTAATGACATCCGTGACCATATTCTGCTCCCTGGTGTTAGCCAAACAGTCCTAAACGTGCCCGCGGGCATGTTCGCTGTCTATCTCGAGACTCTCGATCAGTGTTATCTTCGGTTTCCTCTTTTTCTATTTTTCAGGCCGTTTTGGCTTTCTACGAATTAGGCCTAAACGAACATCCCCCAAATTCTGTTAGGGTTATCTTAGGCTTTGAGTCTTGTGTCGCGTCCTTCGTATCCAACCTCCCGTTACTCTATTTCGTGTTTTTTGTCATTCCGCTAGGATGCCCTCGGACTGGACTTTCTTGAAGTTCCAGCAAGATGGGGTCAAGTTGTTAATTGATCTTCCCAATCGTATTGATTGGAAGAGGCGGTTCATCTTTTTGGACGAGAACCTCGTCTTGGGCCCCGCTGATGAGGAGTGGGTTACTTACTCCTCCGGGCTGGAAAGAGGCAGGGCTTTCGTTCTACTGCTATTGAAACCTTTTCTCTGCAACCATCTAGTTCCCGCCTTGATGTCGTGAGTGTCAGTGGGACCACATCTTGCGTGATTCCACCCTCCGTACCGGCGACCTGCCATATTTCCTTGACACCATTTCTTCCGGCGAGGGTCTCACCGAATTGAGCGGTATCCACTACTTTGGCTTGATTATTAACTCTGCTTGCCCCCCATTTTCTTTTGCATTATTCATCATTCATTTCCTTTTTTACAAACTGCTGATCTTTCTCATTTTCTTTTGCAGAAATGTCTGTGGCTGCTTTTCTTTGGGATCTCCCAAGGCTCCCTTACCGGGCTGAGAGCATCCGTCCAACCTCCCATACTAAAGACGCGGCTAGCATTGTTGATCAATAAGTTGAAGAGATCAATGTCTCTGATACTGAGGTCAACGAAGATGAGCCTGCCCAGAAGAGGGGCCGCCGTAGGCTGCGGAGGAGAGGAAAGGATAGTGGGGCAGGTCCTAGCCTGTCTCCATGCGCCATCATTTAGAAGGAGGTCCTAGAGACACCCGCCGCCAGCTAGCAGGGTCTTTCTTTTGCAACCCGACCTTTTTCAGAAATCCATTTTCACCTCCTTTTTCGCATGGCTCTTCTTCCCGAAGATCTGCTCCAGGTCATATGTGCAACGCCTCTGCTCGGACAGAAAATGTTTCCTAGGCTCTTCCCATTCCCCACTTCAATGTCTGGCTGCACGAACGCTCCCTGAATATCGCCGACACCAACTATTTGTCCGATCGGTCAGCTGCGATCATTCTTGAGGTTTGTTCTCCCTTCTCTTTGTTTATTTTTCCTTTATTTTTGTTCTATGCTTACTCATTTTCCTCTTCTTTTTCTAGCACCTATGCTCCGCTAGGGCCATGCAGGAAGAAATCGACAGCTTGCGGGCGGAAAACGGTGAGTTGAAACGTGGCATGACCTCCTTATATTCTTAAACTCGTCGTGTTATAGAGCTCGAGCAGGATCTGGACCTGGAGAAGGGTGTCACCGGCTCTCTACAAAGCTCCCTGACCCATGCCGATGCCAGGGCTGCTGACCTGAACACCTTCCAAGACCGGGCCTTCACTCAGGGCTTCCTGAGCCTTCATTCCTGCTTGGTGAAGAGCAATAAGGCATCTCAGCTGTTGAGTGGCGCGCTGATGAAGGCCATTGACCTCTACTCTTGCATAGAGGATGAAGATCAACTATGAGTTGGCCTTGGTGATGCCTTTATTCCTTTATGGGAATACAGCTTCACTAAGTACTTCTCCTAGCTGCGCCCAGGAATGTCATTGGCCGAATTGGACAGTTTGACCCCCGACAGTATCCCCCCTGAGGTCGATGCACATTCTTCCAGCAGGATTCAGCAACTGGCTGAAGACATGGCGGTTCCCACCGAGGAAGTTGCTCAAGCTGCTGGCAGCTCCAAGAAGGACGACGATGCCGGGCAGGTCAGTGCAAGGGGTGAAGGTGGAGAGGTTAGCGACATGATCGTTGAGGAGGCTGAAGAAGATAGTGGTGTGGCGAAGCCCCGAAGAAAGAAGACTTCTATTTCTCTCTTATTTTTATTTTTGTTTTTTATCTGTCTGTTCTCCTGCTGAGGAATGAACCATTTTTTAGCTTGCTATTGTTTCTTCTTTTTTTGTAGCAAACTTTGAATATTATTTCCTTTTTTGATTCATCCTGAACTGTGTTGGTTTATATTTTTCTTCGATATTCGTTGTGGCCGGAGCTATCATTCTTTTTATCTTTGAAGCTCAACTTGCAGCCATGCTACCTGCCGGAGTCAGCGTTTGCAGCTTCAACATTCACATGGTTCACTTAACTCCAACATCAATTTTCGTCGAAGTTTTGTGATCTTTGCCTTGTATAACCTGGCTTGCCATTGTACTGACTGTTGGGGCCAGCATCCAGGCTTTCCGGAAATTCATTTTTCTGATCCCCTTTTGAGATTCGGCCTGCACTTTGCGCTGGCGGCCTGCGCCAGAGCGACAACTTTAACCTGAATCGGGCCTTTCTCCAGCACTAGGTGCGGCCGGAGATTCACTTTCCCTAACCCCTTTGAGATTCGGCCTGCACTTTGCACTGGAAGTTTGCCTGAATCGGGCCTTTCTCTAGCGCTGGGTGCGGCCGGAGGTTCACATTCCTTAGCCCTTTTGAGATTCGGCCTGCACTTTGTGCTGGCAATTTACGCCAGCGCGACAACTTTAGCCTGAATTAGGCCTTTCTCCGGCGCTGGGTGCGGTCGGAGATTCACTTTCCTTAGCCCCTTTGAGATTCAGCCTGCACTTTGCGCTTTCAGTTTGCGTCAGCCCGACAACTTTAGCCTGAATCGGGCCTTTCTCCGGCGCTGGTGGGGCCAAAAATTCATTTTCCTTAGCCCTTTTGAGATTCGGCCTGCAGTTTGCGCTGGCAGTGCGCTAGCGCTGCAACCTTAACCTGAATCAAGCCTTTCTCCGGTGCCAAGTGCGGCCGGAGATTCATTTTCCTTAGCCCATTTGAGATTCGGCCTGCAATTTGCGCTGGCAGTTTGAGCCAGCGCGGTAACTTTAGCCTGAATCGGCCTTTCTCCGGCGTTGGGTGTGGCCGGATATTCATTTTCCTTATCCCTTTGAGATTCGACCAGCACTTTGCGCCAGCGCGACAAGTTTAGCCTGAATCGGGCCTTTCTCCGGCGATGAGTGCGGCCTCAGATTCATTTTCCTTAGCCCTTTTGAGATTTGGCCTACACTTTGTGCCAGCGTGACAACTTTAACTTGAATTGGGCCTTTCTCCGACACTGGGTGTGGCCGGAGATTCATTTTCCTTAGTCCCTTTGAGATTCAGCCTGCACTTTGCGCTGGCATTTTGCACCAGCACGACAACTTTTGCATAAATCGGGCCTTTCTCCGGCGGTGGGTGTGAATTGGGGAGATGTAGTTAGGCCTGTCCGTCGATCCAAGACCGGACCAGACAGAAATCGGTTGGGACCGGAACCCGAATGAAAAAAATTCTTGGACCAGAGACCGGACCGGAATAATTCCGATCCTGGACCAGTCTGGACCGATTGGACCGAATTTCCACATACTTATTTTTGTCTAGAAATTTTTTTTGTTCCTTTTAAAATATAGTAAAGAATAAACACTAAACACTAAACACTAAACACATATTGAAAGTCAAAATAATCGTTAATTACAAACTAACGTTCGAGACTGAAAATATAATTACTTTTTATTTGAGTATCAGAGTATGTTGATTATATGGTTTAACGGAATAGTACCACTGTACCAGTATCTATTAGAATGAGTAGATTATGTGGTATTTATTTTTTATAACCATAAATTGTATATTGTGTATGTATTTTGTATTTTTGCATACTATTGATTAATAGGGTACAGTACCAGGTTATGTTTGTAACATAAACTGTACACATCAGTACTGACTTAGAAATTAAATTTCGTAATCTTCTTAGTAGCCTTTAGAATTAGTAGTATGTTAGAATGACAATTTCTCGGACTTTTCTAGTAGTACACAAATACAACCACAGCTTGTATTTATATATTTTTATCATATAGTACGTAATTACTTATTAATAGTTGCTAGTTACCTAATTAACATAATTACATTAAATAGTCAAATAAAATTTAATATATATATTAATATCGTAACAATTTAATATCGGTCTATCCGGTCCGGACCGTAAAATTCCAGTTTTAGACCGGACCGGATGGGAATCCAAAATTTAAAAAAAACATGGACCGAGTAACGGACCGAAATTTTATACAAGGTCCATACATTCCGGCCTGATTCAATCCATTTTATCGGTTCGAACTAGAGCTGTCAATTTCTGACCCGAATCTCTGACCCGACCCGAACCGACCTGACCGAACTCAACCCGACCCCGATCCTGACCCGCAAAATCTCTGACCCGACCCGAACCCGACCCGAACC
>JAULKM010056685.1:0-12504 GCA_032355605.1 Rubia tinctorum
TTCTCAAGACATAGATAAGGAAGCTTCAATCCAAGGCTCCCAAGGAGATTACTAAGCTAAACAATAAAAACCCATAACTAATCTACAAAACTAAGGAAAGAAAGAAGAAGAAAAAGTAGGGTTACAACCCTAAAAATCATATAGAAAATGGGCTGGAAGGATTTTTGGAAAAGGGGAATGAGAAGAGTATTTATAGTACAAAAAGTCTAAAAAGTAGATCTGGGCAGTCGTCTATCGCGACTCGCGACACATTCGTCGCGACTCGCGACAGTCAGAGTGCTCTGCCCTCAAATGCTGTCTTCTTTCTTGGTCTAATTGTAGCCGTTTTCTATTCTCATATCGAGTCTTCCAGGTCTTCGTAGTCTTCAAAATGCAGTCTTCTTGGTCTTCAAATCTTCAAAGATGGTCTTCGAAGTCTTCAAAGTTGTCCAATGTTTGCCCTGTCACACAAAATCCCCAGAAGAGTAATAAGAGTGTAAAGTCGCTCTCAACTAATCTTAGAGAATTTCAAGGCAAAACTCCACATCTAGAGTACAAAAGTATACAAAAGTGAATACAAAAAGTCTCCAAAATAACCGTATAAAATGGGCACAACACCTTGCCTTTCACGGTCTCATCAAGTGATGTGAATATGACTTAGTGCCCGTCATGTGGTTTCTCGCCTCTGTGTTGAGGTATCACATCCCCTTTCTAGCATAGACTAGAAACACATGCTCCTCATTGAAAAAGAAATACTCATGTGCCTATAAGACATGACCAACACTATCCAGGGTCGGTCTTGTTGAGACGCTCCTAACGTGGAATGCCTCATCACTCTAGCTTCCTTACGCCTTCCATGTGATCTTTAGGAGATACACCTCAACCACAGATGTCATTAGCAAGGCTATCTAATCATCCTTGATCATGGTTAGGTGCGCCTTGTCCCATTTTCCTTATTTTGCCTTACGACACTCAAATGCAAAACGGCCAAAAATACCACAATTGGGACATTTCCCCTTCCTTGGAGCTTTTTCTTGAGTCTCCGTGGTTCCTTCTTTCTGTTCCCACAAGTCTCTTTGACCACGAATCTTAGCCTTTCCATGGCCCTCACCCTTTCCACAAGCCTCAGAGAATTTACCCTCCCTTGTGAGAAGAAACTTAGCACCACCCTTGTCGCTTGGATCACTGAGTCCAAAATGATCCTTATTTGAACCTAGTTATCCAGTTAATTCATCAACCGAGAGCATGCTTAGATCAAGCAAAGTCTCAATTGTAATTTCCACTTGCGCGTTGTGTTGTGGCACAATGCGCAAGAACTTCTTCACAACCTTCTCCTCCTCCAACGTACCACCAAAGATGCAAAAACAATTGACAAGGCCCATGATTCTCATGCAAAAATCATCAACTTTCTCACCATTCTTGAAAGTAATGGTTTTGAACTCCTTGCGCAACTTTAATGCATTGGCTTCGGAGATATGGTCGATGCTCATTCATTTATTTTTCACCATATCCCAACATTGTGAATGATTATCATAATATTTCCTGTTATGGCATTTAAATTATTTAAATGACAAATTATTCCTTCTAAACGGGATCCGCCCACATAATAGTATTTGGGGTCACCACGTTTCACGTCCTGAATATGTAATCCTACATATTTTTATTTAGGTATACATGTGGTGTATCCCTATAATTACTCATCAAGTTGGACAGACATTGATCTAATCCTCCTAGATATTGACCTTAAGTCATTTGTAATGGGTAGACCGTGCATTCGACTTAACGCTCTAGACGTTCCTGTTGAATTACGTGATCTGATTAATGGTGGTTCATTTTCTTCATCAGAATGATCCTTAATTACCAGTCTAGGTTGTGAACCTAACAGGTTTTTTCTGCTTAAGTCTATAGCATCTTTGATGGCACCGGACACAGAATCTCAGAGAGTGCCTGCCTATTTTCATGTTAATCAGCCTCCCCTTATCGATTGCTCGCTACAAACCTTATGCTTGCATATTCACCCTCATCACTAGGGCCCAATCAGAATAGTTTGTGAGAGTTAGGATAGGGTACACCATTATTTGCCACTCTCCCTCAATACCTGTTGCACCACCACATCACAAGCTCTTGTCCCCTGGTTGCACTATGCTCCCCTGTCTTAGTGGAGTGCATGAATATTATGGTGTATTTGATTCATTTCTTTCCATTTATCAACCTTGCTCTGATACTAAATGTTTGAACAATGATAGAAAATGGAAGACATGAAGATAAAATTTGGTGCTGAAAGAAACGTCTGTTCTGATTTTTCATTCTCCTATTTATAGATTACAAGGTGCCTTAGAAATTATTTCTAAACTAATGAAAAACCATACTACAAGTTTCTAACCTCCATAACCTCCTAACACAAACTAGCTAGCACTAAATCTACTAATGAAGGCTAAGCAATGTACCTTATTCCATGCTTGTAACTTCTTCAACCACCCACCACAACTAATTAACACTAACTCTACTAATGAAGGCTATTATTCCAAGCTAGTATGTTCTCCAACCTCATACCACTAAAGCCTTGCTTTAAGTTCATAACTTATGTAACATTTATAACCTCTAAATAGCACTAAGTTGTAACAATAATCATACTACCTATGCAACATGATTAACTCAGAGTCTGGAAATACTCTCGAACATGATCCTTGAATACAAAGTAGTTAGGAGAGTCTAGAGGACATCCAAGCTAAGTTTTAACTTTGGAGAAGACGCTCTGCTATAACTAGGAGCCTGGCTTTGAAAGTGGTTCAAAGTCGCACCAGAAAAATGAATACATCGACCTCACATGAATCATTATTTGGGTTATCTGGTGCTCAAGGAACATGGAAACAATAGAGCAATTATAGTGTGCTATTTATGCTAGGCCTGAGTGCATAACCTAGCTTGCCAGGTTCCACTGATTACCTATAAAGTAATATTCTTTGGGTAATAACTGTTGGGCGGGACCAAGGAAGAACGTTAATACTTTCTTCACAAGAAAATAAAACAGTTGTCATATCTACTAACCTATATAAAGAAAGGAGGTAACACTGTATACTCAACTATTTTTTCCAAATTCAAAGACACTTTCTAACTTTATCATCAGGGCTTCTTCCTCCCAGACAACTCTGGGGGTTTTGTCTTTCAGATTCCAACCAAGGAGTGGCAGACTCAACGCTGATGGTTTGGTGGTGAATCAAGTTGGCACCCCCAGTGGAAAGTCTTCAGAGGAGATTGGGTCCTATGTCTTTGGGGGAAGGGTTTACGAGAGGCAAGACCCTCACAGTCTCTCTTGGCACTAACCTCATAATCTTGGGTCTTTAGAGGAGATTGGCACGGGGGAAGGGCTCTTGGCGTGATATTTAGTGGAGGGTGGACTGAAAATCTCTTCCTCCTCCTCCTCGAACTCAAACATATCGTTACTAAAACCCAATGAAATAAGAAAAAAAATAAGAAATATGACCAATTCCTTGTGGATATCAAAGAAACATTTTAGAGACTCCGAGATGCAAACCTAAAGTTGAATCTAGCTAAGTGTGTGATTGGAGTAAGAGCCGAAAAGTTTCTTGGATTCATGGTCTCGGAAAGGGGAATCGATGAAAACTTAGAGAAGGTCGAAGCTTTGATAAGCATGAAGCCCCCTCGAATGGTGAAAGACATCCAAAGACTCACCGGATCTTGGCTACACTCTGTCGTTTCCTCTCTAAAGTCGCCGAGAAACACCGGTCATTATTTAAGGTGTTTCAAAAGGCCTAAAAATTAGAATGGAAGGAGGAGTGCGAGCAAGCTTTCTGGGACTTAAAGGAACACCTGCGAAGTTTTTCCTTTCCCACCCTCATTAAGCTAGAGAGGGTGGAAGATTTGTACATGTACATCTCGGTCTCCCCCTTAGAAATGAGTGCATTTTTGGTAAAAGGAGAAATAAAGAGCACAACATCTCATAAACTTCATTAGCAAGGCATTGCATGGACAAAAAATGTGATATACCGCCGTTGAGAAGTTAAAATTGGCCCTAGTCCATGCGGTGAGATAGCTTCAGCCATACTTTCAGGGCCACAAAATCATCCTGCTTACCAGCCATTCAATCATACAAGTATTCCTAAAACTTGAGGCCTCAGGACGAATGATGAAATGGGCGATTGAATTAGAAGAGCATGACATTCAGTTCAAGAACAACTATTAAGGGCTAAGCCTTAGCAGATTTCACTGTGGAAACCACAGAACCAATTTAAGTTTATAATGAAAAAGAGTTCGAGGGAACTTGCCAACTATCATTGACAGGTCATCACACTCAGGGGGAAGCGGAGCATGCATTTTGCTCACGAGCCCTGAGAAAAAAGACTATCCATACGCACTACACTTTGACTTCAAAGCCACAAACAATGAGGCAAAATATGATCCACTGATCACAAGGCTTCGACTATCAAAAGAGTTAAGGTTTCAACGCCTTGAATTTTTCAGCGATTCCCATATCGTGGTCCATCGAGTTAGGGGGGAATACGAGGCCAGGAAAATGAGCTTTCAATACTAATTAGAAGTGGTGAAGCCCCTCCTCGAACAGTTCCATTATTACACTCTAACGCAAGTCTCTCAGGAAAATAACCACAAGGCTGACGCCTTGAGTTAGCTAGAGCTTCATCAAACTTGGACCTGTAGTCCCAAAAGCACTGGATGGTGGAAACACTGAGAAAATGTAGTTTTGAAAAAGAAACAAAAGTAATGATAGTGAAGGAGGAAAACTCGTAGGTAACACCAATTATGAGCTACCTTCAGGATGGTACCCTCCCCGAGGGTGCCATCGAAGCAAGGAAAATCATACTAAAGGATCCTAAGTATGTGATCCACGAGGACGTGCTCTATTGATGGGGTCATTTGAAGCCACTTCTTTGATGTGTAGCCCCCCATGAAGCTGAATATCTAATCCGCAAGACTTATGAGAGAGCATACGGAAGCCACCAGGGGGCATCATTGATAGCTAAGAAACTTCTTCTAGTGGGATATTATTGGCCTAAGATTTTCGATGATGTCAACAGACACGTCCAAGCTTGCCATCAATGTCAAAGGCACACATCGATCACTCATGTTCCCCAGGAATAAATGATGAACACAAATAGCTCCTGGTTGTTCAAAAAATGGGGAATCAATCTTGAAGGGGCCCTACCTGGAAGTGCTATGCCACTTGCAATACCTAATTGTGGTCGTAGACTACTTCACAAATTGGGTCGAGGCTGAAGCCTTAACCTGCATAAAATAGAAGGCAATGATTAGCTTCTGCTGGAAGAGCATCATCTACCGCTTTGGGATCCCGCGAACCATCATAACCGACAATGGTAACCAGTTCGTTAGTGATCCGTTCAAAAGCTGGTGCAAGGAATACAAGATCCGCCAGAAGGTCACCAATGTATACCATTCCCAAGCCAATGGGCTGGTGGAGGCCACGAACTGGACCATTGTCAATCGTATCAGGTCGAGGCTCGAAGGGGTAAGAGGAAATTGGATCAACAAATTTCCTAGCGTACTCTGGTCGTATCGAACGACAGAATCTTCTACCACTGGTGAAACTCTGTATTGCCTGGTTTATAGTTCAGAGGTGGTAATTCTTGCTGAGATAAGGTTGCCAACCTTCTGAAGGTTTACTATTAGCAATAAAAACCAAGAGGTCAACAATGATCAGCGCCGCCTTTGGAACTGAATCTTCTTGAGGAAAAAGGGAGAGGGCGTCACTCCACGAAGCCAAGGTGAAGGAAAGGATCAAAAGATATCATAACCGAAGGGTCCAAAAAATCCAGTTTTTCCCAGGAGACTTCGTGATGAGAAGAAATTAAAAAAGTTGAAGGAAGCCCGAAGGAAAACTAGTTACAAATTGGGAGGGACCCTACTGAGTCGTCGAAGGGCACCCCAGATGCAGTTATGTGCTAGAAACGCCCTAAGGCCAATCGATTCCTCGCAGATGGAATGTCTCAAATCTTAGGAGGTACTATTCTTCCAAATCTTAGTAAACTTAGTCAGGCCAGGGAGTAACTTACCCTAAAATACCTATAGGCAAAACAATACCTTCGACAGAGATACTTGTTGTAAGTCGAAGGGATTTCCCAACCCTTGTTACCAATCTATTGAAGTGTGCTTCTCAAAATTATTCTAATTTACCCTATATATCAGAACACACTATGAGTCTAGGAAGTTGAAGCCCTTCACTCACCTCAATAGGATATATTGTATGCTAAGCGGTTTTGAGGTCGAACCTCATACATGTATAAGCGCTTAATGATCAAATCCATTCATTAACTTGAAGGGTCTATGTGGC
Organism: Rubia tinctorum; assembly: GCA_032355605.1. Lineage (NCBI taxonomy): Eukaryota > Viridiplantae > Streptophyta > Magnoliopsida > Gentianales > Rubiaceae > Rubia > Rubia tinctorum. The sequence goes on from JAULKM010056685.1 coordinate 6,305, forward strand.
CCGCCATGCGCCTTTAGGGTCAAACCATATACATGCATAAGCGCTTAAGGATCAAATCCTTGCATCCACTTGAAGGGCCTATGTGGCCCTTCAAGCGCCTTTGAGATCAAACCCCATACATGCATAAGTGCTTAAGGATCAAATTCTTGCATACAATTGAAATGCCTCAACGATCTACCAAGCACTTTGGGACGAACCGCACACATGTATGAGCGCTTAAGGATCAAATCCTTGCATACACTTGAAAGGCCACAATAGCCTGCCAAGTGCTTTGGGTTGAACCCCACACATGCATGAGCGCTCAAGGATCAAATCCTTGCAATACTTGAAAGGCCTCAATGGCCTGCCAAGCACTATGGGTCAAATTCTAACTGACAAGTGCTCTGGGCCGAACCCACACTGGCACACATAAAGATACCTCAATGGCTTAAAAATATGGGGATAAAAAACTATGACACCTAACTAAGTTTTAAGGGTTGAGCCCGCTGAGAGTACTCGCTTAGTAAAAAGAGGGTGAACCGTGTATGCATTTCATACAAAATGCCACAATGGTTTACAAACAAAAGGAACGAGTTCCCTACGTGCATTTGAGATAAAATTACAACAATATAATACGAAAAACATAAAATCTAACCTGCCTACCTTAAAAACTAAATACTAAGGGGGTAGGAACTCTTCTAAGGGGATAAAGAGGTCTATCATAACTTCGGACTTAACGGGGGCTATGGCCGTCAAGAAATCCTTAATGAGATTTGGATACTCCAAATCTTAATCATGGACCTCTTGCACCTAGGACGAGGTTGAGAGGTATACGACAAGTTTCCTAGGCCTCCGACACAAAGGAACATTGTCAGGATCTTTGTCCTCTTCCATTGCTTTGATCGCCCCGTCAGAGTTAGCTCCATGACCCATGCTGGGAGGTTTCCCTCAATCCATGCCTACTGGTGGTGCCTCTTAACAGGTGCTAGAGGCACGTTCTTAGATAACCATTGAGCTTGAGGGCTGCCACCTTTGGGCAGTGTTAGTTGGTTGGGCCGAAGGCACGGGATGAGTTTCTCCAGCCGGGTTTGTAGGCTGGCCCAAGTGGGAGAACATGGATCCAATTATCATACATGGTCCAAAGGAACGCTGACCCTTGGAGCTCGAAGTTGTACTTTTCTTCTTCCCCTAGAATTCTTCTTTTAGAGGGCTTGAGAACCTGGAGCTTCCCTCTTTTTGCTTCTTATCTCTTTCATCATAAGCTTTACCGTACTTAGGATGATTATCAAGCTTATTGAACTTCATGATGTCCACGGTCTTTTTAAAGTATGTCTCAAAATCGTCAATGAAAGTAGGCACAATCATACCAAACCAGAGGCTATAAGCTCGAATGCTATCTTTATAGGCCGAAAAGGTGCTTAGGTACTATTTTGCATCCTCCTCGAGTTTGCCTCTTTCTTGATATGCAACTAGGCAGAGTTGCTCGTACTTCTTAACCGATTGCTTCAAATAATCCACCCGAGCCTGAAGCTCTTGGTTCTTACTTTTAAAACCCGTGAGCTTGGAGGTGACCGTTCGAAAGCCACCACAAATAAATTTAGCGTTGTCAAGAAGTTTCTGAGCTTCGCGGTGGTAGTGATCAATAACTGTCTGGGAATGAGGAAGACATTTCCCCAGAGGATTTGAAATCCTTGGCCGAACCTCACATTGGTGGTGTTCTCAGCGAGAAACTTGCTGTTCCGATTGAGGAAGAGCTTTTGGTCCTCAACTAGCCCATCCCTTGTGGCAGCTAAAGTATCTATTTCCTCCCTTAGATGACTTAGATCATCAAGAAGACCCATCTGCATGTCATGAAGGCCACTCCGCCATAGATCGAGCTTTTCGTACGTAGCTTGAAGCTCACATTTGAGGCAAAGAGATCTGCACCAATACCTTCCGATAGCGATACGGTAATCCCAAGTCCATTCTTCGATCTCATGATACCACTTCTTCGTCACTTGAAAAAAGAAGTCAATGATTGAGCCCCTTCAAGTATAGGGGGGCAGTACGGTACCAAAGCTAAGCTCTACAAGATAGAGAAAATTAAAAACCCATAAGTAACAGAAATAATTTTCATTAATAGCGAAATAGGAAATATAAAAGATTAGTCTCGAAGGCAAAATTCTGAAGAGAAATGTTCATACATTATTATTCCCTACACTAGGCTCCAAAATAGGGGTACTCAAAGGAGTAGGTCTGCACTTAGGCTTGGGTCGAATCTAGGGGTACGACTGCCTCCACTCATCATCTTCATCTACATCGAGCCCGCAGATTTCCTCCGTAGTGAAAAGGTGGCCCAAAGTATTCATATGTTTGAACAAAGGGAACTCGATGCCCCCATCCTAAAAAGAGTTCCACCAGAGATAGTCTAGCTGGGAGGAGCAGAAGTTATTCTTATGCACCTCCACTATGGTGGCATATTTAGCTAGCAGATTCTTGCTGCTGGTGGTGGCAAGACCATTCCGAGCAACCCCCATGCAAGTCTTGGAAAAGGACCCGAAGAAGGCTCAGAACCCATGTGTCTTCATCAGCTTGGTTTTATAGGCCTAGATCACGGAGTCATGCTCCTTGGCAGAGCAAAGATTTTCCAGCCTAGTGTTTTCGCTGTTCAAGGATCGAACATACCCCTCCACCACAGACAGCTTCTCCCAAAACTCCTGCACCTCCGCCTCATGATCAGAGGTAACTTTCTTGAGCTTCACCATGAGCTCCTTCACTTCCTCCTCATGGTTGGAGGCGGCATTTTTAGGGACTCTTGAAGCTCCCCAACCTTGGCCATAGCCTCCTTGGCTTGGTGCACCTTAGCTAGGAACTCCCAAAGAAGAGAATTCATGGCCCCCCACTGCGGTAACCACCCCCAGGATCGCAGTGAGTGAGAAATTGACAAAACGCAAGGTTATGAGGTTACCCTCCCCCAAGCTAAGTTCTCCCCTGGAATCAGTATAACAATCGAGAAAAGTCTCCAGGGGAGATTGGCTCCTCTGCCTTTGGGGGGAGGGGATACGGGAGGCAGGACCCTCACGGTCTCTCTTGGAACCAACCTCATAATATTAGGTCTTCAGAGGATATTGGCGTGGTGTGAAGGGCTCTTGGCATGATCTCCAGTGGAGGGTGAAATGAACATCTCTTCCTCCTCCACCTCGAACTCAAACATATTGTTGCTGAAACACACTGAAACAAGAAAGTGGAGGTAAGACAAATGAACATAAAATTTTGACAAAAAGTAAAGATAAAGTTTGAAGTGTTGCAAACACCTTCACACTATAGGGGTACCTTTCGAAGAAGCTTTAACCCCTTAGTAACCCTTTGGATTTTGACTTCAAGGGCTCAGCCTCCCGTACGGTCACCGAGGGCTTCAAGGAGCCACCACCCTTTGCATTCTTTAGCTTTTTGGAAGCCTCTTCCTCCATATTTGAAATGGGCTTTCCTTTTTCCCTCCTGGGCTTACCTCCATCGTCTTCTTTCTTCTTTTTCTTCTTGTTTTTGGAGGAGAGGACCTTCTAGGAGTCACTGAGAGAATGAGGCTTTATCAAAACTGGGGCTTGTCCATACACCCATTTCTCATGTACCTTCAAGGGCCAGGCATAACCAGACAACTGCTTCCTATAGAGGGATACGACATCTAAAGATTCACTCACAGTTTGTCTCTATCTGCAATCAATCTCCCTGTCACGGAGTACATGGTGACATTCTCAAACTTGGGTTTCGAATTCCATCTCGAGACCTAATAAGATTCGTCCTCACAATCGAAGGTATAGACATGTGGCTTATGCCAATCTTGGGAGTTTGAATAAATCTTGATGGGGTGCCTCGAATACCTATTACTAAGAGTAAGGATGCCCTTGATCTCCATATCCTTGTGCACAACATCACTACTCTGAGAAAAGCAATAGAGGGATCAGAAGAGCTCGTAGGTGGGGTTGATTCCCATGTTGTTGCACTGGGTCATGAACGGCATAACGTTATTACGTTCAAATGAAGATGGGCCAGTTTGACTTGATGCTCTTCAAGAAGCCAAGAGAGGAAAGGGGGAAGTGGAAAGTAGAGCCCAAATCTCAGATGTCATTTCTTGGGGGTTTCGTCATCTCGAAGAATCTCCAGTTTCAAATTTGTGGGAATCATGACCGTGGAAAGAATGGTAGACAACAATTTGGAGATTTCCTGGGGAATTTTCCGGGGGCTGTCCAAAATCGGGATAACAATTTCTTTCCAAATGAATAATCTCCCATGTTTGTACTTCTGGAGTACCACCTCCCTTGGAACCCTCTCTTTCAAAGTAACAAACGTTCGGCGGTAACCTCTGGGTGACGCCGGACAATCGGCTGAAATCTCTCTATCTTCATGACCGAAAGAACCTGAACCAGTGGCTAAGGAAGACACGATGTTAGAGCTCTAGAAATGGGAGCCATCTACGGTTCCAACGGTAGAAACAACCAAAAAGTAGTCCGGAATTCCCCCTTCCCCCCATCTGACGGTGTTTGCAAAAATTTCAAAACACAAAAGGAAAGGGCTAAATAAAGGGGGAAAGGGGACTTACTGCTGACTAGTCAGAAATCTGTGGAAGAAATAAAAAAGTTGGGAAGTGGGAAATGAGCTCCAAGAGAGAACAAGAACGCAATGGAGGAGATTTTGGGAAAAAGTGATTAAATATTCTCAAAGGCGACTTATATAGAATGGGAGGAGGAGGGTAATGATTGCCTCAGGCCATCAAAAATTAAGTAAGAATATAGGATAATGGGCTGCCTGGATGAGAGATTCCCTTCATTAATGGGGAAAATAGCGCTCGTGGAATCCAAGATGGACCTCACGTGTCCAAAGAAATGGGTGAGCGTCACGCGCTTCGCTATCCTTCCACTCCTCTTGCCAAATCGCTCTAATGAATATGAGATCGAGGCCTCCATGTGCCCTGGTATTGAGGCCGGCCACTTCGTGAAAAATAGACAGGTTCGAAGGTTGGACCTATAAACATCGGGCCTTAGTTAAAATGAAAAAGTTGGGGGTCGAACCCTTAGGGAATAAATAAATTCAAGGGTCTGACCCTGAGTTGACTCCAATGCCAAACCCTTAAATTCTATACATCCTACGATGAGCTCGAATATACCATCTCGAAGGTTGAATCAATAAACTAACAGGGAAGCCAAAGGGTCGTACCCGGAAGCCTAGGATGAATTTGAGGGTCAAACCCTCAACTTTCTAAGGGCTTATTGATAGTGTGATATTTATGTTGGGCCCGAGTGCCTACCTAACCGGACCAGGTTCCACTAATTATCCTCAAAGTAATATCCTTTGTGTTAGAACCGTTGGGCCGGCCCAAGGAAGAACCTTAGTACTTGCTTCACAAGAAAACAAAACAGTTTCCCTATCTACAAACCTATATAAAGAAAATAGGTAACGCTATATACTCAACTATATTCCTAATTCAAAGGCACTTTCTGACTTTATCACCAGAGCTTCTTCCCCCCGACAACTCCTGGGGTTCTATCTTGCAGATTCTGACCAAAGAAGTGGCTGGCTCGACATCGACATTTTGGTGGCGCATCAAGCAACAAGAACCATTGGTGGAGACCATACTATCCACCGTCAAGGTTGCAAAAACAACAATTCACAAAGAGGACCCGATGGAGCGAAGTCTATCAGACGACCCCAATTCATTGTTGGTAGACCTTGAACATATGATGAACCAAATATCAGCAGGTGAACCTAAATGGGCTAAGGTGAGAGATATTTAACTAATATGATAGAGAGAGAAATAGCAGCTAAACTCATAAAACTGCAATTAGACATGTATCAACACAGACGCGGCATTCCGAGCACAAGATGGGAAGGCATTACCAGTATGGTGCCCGACACGAGGGGAAATGCAAGCCTTTGGCAGGGCACGCGGTCCTTTCAAGCGTTATCTCAGTAGTACAAACAGAACTAGATGTAATACATGAATTAATTGCACATATTGAAAGTTTCTAGAACTGTGGTAGCAAACGCTCATAAAGTGGCTAACGATGTAATATGTGGCCAAGACCACCAACACTCGTTATCCTATAAAGTGTCAAGTGCTAAAATAACCTTAACTTTAGGCTAAAATTGCCAATATAACCCTGCAAAATGAGAAAGTGCCAAAATAACCCTAAAATTATGATAAAATGTGCAGTTATAACCTTTTGTCACTATTTTGGCATTGACTC